>CAUYRT010012133.1:0-34172 GCA_963574885.1 Lepilemur ruficaudatus | reverse complement strand
TCAATAGGAAACAAAACCATTCCAAAAATTAAATAAATTATTTTGGGCTTATTCATTATTTCTCATTATCCAAATATAGGTTTCCCTATAAGACTGATGAGCTAATCTTTTTATTTATTTATATGAGTAGACCATTTTTTTAGAAGTCATCAAGTAGTTCTTTTGGAGTATAAAAAACAAAACAAACAAACAAAAAAAACACACAAAAAGAAGATAGTTTGTAGGGGCTCCCACTGGCCAAAACTAGTATATTTGAAGCATCAAAATAAATAACAATAGTAACAGATTATAATCCCTTAAAAACATAGAAATATGTGCACCCATACTGATATAAATAAAAGAATGGATAAATATTTCAGAAGAGGAGGAAACTTTTCCTTGTAATGGAAGACCAACTGACTAACAGAGAAGGAATGAAGAAATCAAAAAATCACTATTTGGCAACTATCACAGTAATAAATTAATTCAGCTGAGAAACATAGATGCTAAAACTAGTGAGTATGAAGTTGATGAGGAAGAGGATATTATATAATACTGAGGTACTGCCCCTAAATATTGCTTATAAAAATAGAATGGGTAATTTTACAGTGAAGAAATCTGGTAGACACAACCTTAAGTGAGTGATCATGGTTAACACCTTCATTAATGTAACAAACAGGAGTTGTGCACCACCTGACAGGATGAAATGAGAACACATAATTTCTGTGATATTCCTAACAAAAATTCCTGAATCATAACCTGAATATAATTGTAAGAGCATGCCAAACAGACCCAAATTGGTGAATATTTTACAAAATAATTAGCCTGTGATCTTCAAAAATGCCCAGATATTGAAGGTCAGGGAAACACTGAGGAACCATTCAAGATGGAAGGAGATTAAGGAGACATAACAACTAAATACAACATGTCATTCTGAACTGGATCCTTTTGCTACAAAGGACAACACTGGGACAAAACACAATGGGGTCTATGGCTTTGATGGTTAATTTCATGATTTTGGTGGTAGATGACCTTGCTCTTTGGAAACACACACTCAAGTATTTTGAAGTAATGAAACAGTGCCAATTTACTCTCAGTTGATTCTGGAAAAAAAAAAAAAGCTCTTTGTACTGTTTTTGCAACATTTCTTTAAGTTTAAAATTATTTCAAAATAAAAAATAAATGAGAGGACCAGTTAGGATGCTTAGAATGCATAATAGATATGACACAGCCATAGATAGATATAGAAATATTGATAGATATATCTCACAGGCTCTTTTAATTAACCCACCAACCAAAACCTTTATCTCCTTCACCTTCTCCTCCTAGGTACTCTTCATGTCAAGGAAGGAAAAGTACCACCAAGCATCTGGTTGCGTAGCTTCTTCTCCTTCCCTCCTTCCCTACGTCTGGTCAGTCAGCTAGCTGGTCATTTTATGTCCTGACTCTGCTATCAGCTAACTCTACTCAAGTTCAGGCCACCATTTCTTGCTGTGATTTCCACAACTAGCCACAGTCAGTCTTCTTTCCTCTTGTCTCCTCTCCTTTCTTATACACAGATCTGGGCCTTCTCTCCATCTCCTCCCCCACCTATTTTATGGCCCTCATTGTCTTTGGGATAAAGGTCAAATGCCTTTACATGACTTACAAGTCCAGGATGATCTGGCCCCTGATTAACTCTCCCATCCCTTTTAACCTCTTCCACTCCAACTCTATAGCCATAAAACAACGTTCAGATCCACAAATGGGCTGCCTTTCAGGTGTTGCTATTCTATGTGCCTTGAACACTTTCCCCTGTTCCATCTCACCCCCTCCCATTGAGCTCAGATATTCAATTTAATGAGTGAATGATTGAATAAATTCTTAAAAGTCTTTATTGCACGCCCCCAAACCATTGTTCCAAAAATTTTCATTCTCTCTACCAAAACTTTGTACCATACTCAGATTCAATTCTTTTATCAAATTCTATGACTATCTTTCTTTTCTCTTTACCTGCTAAAATCTGAAGTACTGACATCACATTCTCAACACACTCATAAATGCCTGTACAGGAAATTAGTAGGCTCAGTTCCCCAGGGATGTTTCACATGCAAGAAAAACTCCAATGAAGTTGAGATAATTAGGGAACCTTTCGAAGAAGGAAAGGCAGAAACTAATTTAAAAATATGTTCAGATGATATGATAATGTGTAACCAGGTTGGTCTTGTTTATTTTCTTATACAGCACTTCTCCTCAAAAGATTGTGAACAAGTATTTTTCTACTTTTCAAGGAAATTGTGACAACCTCATGAAAGGCAACCAGCTCCTTACTGAAAACAAATTCTTTACAACAACTTTGGGAAGTAGGAATGAGTTTGTTGATTTAACAGGTGAAGAAAATAACAAAAGAGAGAATTTAAAGAGTTCCTGGCATTAAAAAACTTCTAAGTGGGAGAGCCATATTCAAACCAAGGTCTGTCTGGGTTCCAGACTCACATTCTTTCTAATACAAGTAGTTCACTCAGAATTCTCTTTATGAACAATATCCACCTTCAAAATGTCATAATGTCAGTTTGCCACAAGCAAACTGGAACCATTTATTGTCTTAAATTTCTTCTTTATTCCACCTCCTTTCTGGGAATGTACTGAATTAGAGCAGACAGTATACAGTGTCTATTTCTGGTTTCATTTCATTTAACCGGATGTACAGTGTACTGATTGGTTTATAACAATGTGCAAACCAAACTGAATTACCATAAGTAACAGGGTTCCCGAGGAAGCAGTTTTGTTGTCAGTTTTTAAGCATGCCTTGGTGTAATTATTTCCAGCATTGATGTTTTGTTTCTATTTTCTCTTAAAGACTGGGAATGAATTTTATACTTCTCTAATGAAAGCACATCACATTACCTCTACAATTCCCAATAGTTCATTTTTAAGCTACAAATCATGGTAGTTAAGATCGGGAAACAACTTTTGAGCTTATTTTGACTACTGTCCTTCATTCCCACTTCCAAACCCATTTTATAAGACCTGGAATACACTGTCCTGACTGCTCATGCTGATTCTCACCTCCCACCCCCAAAGCTCAGCAAACACGCATAGAAACAAACCCTGCAGCATGTGGCTTTTTTTTTTTTTTAATATATTTTTCCATTCTACAAAAGATAGGATGCTTGGGTTCTCTAATTCCAATTCCACTGTCAGTAGAGATAGTGAATTCTGTTTATTTTGACAAGGGAAAAATGTATTTTAATAACCACCAGCTTTGGCTTACAGACTACTTAGAGCAAGTTAAAACGATCTGTAATTGATCTGACCTAGTTTCATTTTACAAATTAGACAAGACGGGTACAACCAGCATTCTTACAAGGATTAAATGAGACCCTAGATAGTCTCTTCCTAAAAATCAGCAAAACTACCATCTCAAAAGAGGACAGTTAATCTCTGGATCAGACTTTGCCAGTGAATATGTGGGTCTACACAAGAGATTATACATTAGACATTTTGCTATTGTTGCTGCTGAAAGCACAGAAGGTCAATAATGTAGATTAACTAGGATTAAAGTATTATTTTCTGATTACATTTGCAGTCAAGTTTCTAGGTACTTAAAACAACCCTTAAGATTAAACAAAAAAACCTACAATTTAAAATGAATTAAAAAGGTGAAACAACAAATTTATAAGTTAAAAAATTAAAAGTAAACTATTTAACTGAGAAAAAACTGAATTTATCTATATTATATATGCAATAGCATGTGTATACAAACTTAGACATATTTTCTTATCTCTGAGAAAAAAGGTGATAGATAAGACAGTACATGACACAAACATTGGTATCTCACATGCACACATATATAAAAGTATTCAGATGAATAAATGGTATAAAGAGGAAGAGAATCACCACAATGATCTAGAAGAACAGAAAGGTATGTAAGAATACAGGAGAAAAAAATCTGGAGGCGAAACTGAAGGATTTTCATTTTTTTCCCTTATTAACTCTAAAGTTTATTTTCTATTAGTACTAAAAAAAATTTCTTCCACAACTACTGTATTCCTTAAAAAAATAGAGAAGCAAAATAGAGAACAGATAAGAAAAGGGAAGTTTTAGAAAATGAGAGAATGGAAAAAAAAATACAGAGTAATATAAATGGTAAATGATGTGGTTTTCATAACTACTTTGCCTAAAGTAAGGATAGATTATTTTCACATCTTAAAATTTCTTCTTCATTCAAAATATAAGGCTAGAGAAAATAGTTGGGATTTGACAAAAAATACCTCAATGCATTAAAAAATGGAGTTTTGCAAATGATCAGAATTCTATATTTCTATTTTTAATATTTTTCTAGATTGCTGTTTTTCTATTACTTTGTTCAATATATCAACCCCTTTCTGAAGTTAGAAATTAAATGTTCCCAAATCCAAAAGCATTATGGGGGGAAAACTGCTAACAATTAATCAATGCTCAGTAAGGAGGATGAATACAAAATTAATATATAAAACTGCATAGCTTTCACAGTCATAAAGTACAATGGAAAGAAATTATCCAATGCCAAATAGCCACAAAATATAAAATATTCAGAAATAAAATTTTTAAAAATATAAGTCATATGAATAAACCTATCAAACTTTACTGAATAGCATTTAATAAAAATACTTAAATAAATGGAGAATGATCCCTGGATAGAATTATAAACATATATATGTCAATTCTTTCTACATTAATGTATAGAAATGCCAGTAATGCAATTCTAATAAAATCCCCAGTGACTTTTCAGAATGCAACCATGTATTTTAAATAGTTCTACTAGAAAAAGCAAGAATAATCAGATTATTTTTGAAAAAGAATAAGGAGAGGAGGGGAAACTATGCTCTGTACACTATTAACTTTTTAAAAAATCTAAATTAAAACAATAATGAACTGGAAGAAGACACATTAGATCAATGACAAAACTCAAATGGATCCTAGGATATAAAAGAATTTAGTACATCCAGTTCACATCAACAAAATTTTATCAAATGCTTATGCATCACGTACTGTGCCAATAGGAAAGTAAGTGGCTGTAACCTTTTTGGAAAAGAATTTGGCAATATATATTAAGAACTTTTGAAGCATTTATAACCTTTTAGCCAGTAAATCCACTTCTATAATTTATTCTAAGGAATGGTCAGAAATTTGTTTAAGTATTTATACAAAGATGTTTATTATAGGGTTATTTATAATAGTGAAAACCTTATAAAAATAATAGAGGAACTGACAAATTATTAATTATGGTATATCCATACAATGGAATATTATATAGTCATTAACATTATTGTTTAAAAACTTACTAATGTACATTCACATAATAGATTATAAAACAAAGAGAATGATGAACTACAATTGCATGTAATATGGATAAATCTCATAAACATAACAGTTTTTAGTGAAAGAATCCAGACACAAAAATGTATGCACTATATGATTCTATTTATATACATTTCCTGTACATAAAAACATTCTATGCTGTAAAAAGTCAGGATAGCTTTGGGAGTTGGGTGAAACTGCAAATTCACACACACACACACACATTCACACTTTACCAGTGTTGGAGAGGCCAGGATGGCTGACTGGCTCACTGTGTAGAAGAGCACACGCTACCTATTTGCCATGTGTACAAAGTCAGCCTTTTCCAGAGAATCGAATATTGCATAAGACACATGATGTAATATTAAAGTTACAATAATCATGAGGACCAATGGAGGATAATACTGACAGCAAATAAGAAGATATTTTTTTGCAATTCCCCTCTTGGGAAAGAAAAAGAGTCTCAGAGTTCTATTTTTAGGTTTTTTAATAGGGAGAAAGCAGAGACTTTCATTAATAGGCAAGGAAATCTGACAGAGCTGGATCAGGGTTAGAGTTAAACATGTTACTGAATGAATTTACTGGCAGGACTTTGAGAAACAGCCATATTTGTACATGGGTATTTTCTCCATTGCTATACTGAATAAAACATTTTATTAAAGATTCCCCACTCCCTTTTATACATTTTAAGCATTCAAGTTAGCATGCATATCTGATAGTGGATCAGAAAATAAAAAAAAGAAAAACACTAAATACTTTGTCTCAAATAATTACACATCTGAAAATTTATAGGTATTAGTTGAAACACAAATAATTTTTTCCAGGTTAAAAATCAAATATTGGCAATTTTATATATTCACATATATTTGCTCATGTGGGAAATGACATACGTATAAGAATATTCACTGCAGTGTTGTTTTTAAAAGTGGAAGTCTGGAAATGACTTAAATGTCAATTGACAGGGGACCAGTAAATATTATCATGGCCATACAATAAAATACTGTGCAATTGTCAAGAGAAAAAGAATTAAGAAACTCTCTACATACTTGGAAATTTCTTAAGATAGGCTGTTAAGTGAAAAATACATGGTGCAAAATAGTTGGTATAGTAAGCTATCGTTTGTGTAAAAATAGAGCAAAGGGGGAAAGATACACTTACATTTGCGTGTGTGTGTGTGTATATATATATAAAGGATTTTATATGTGTATATATATATACATATATATAAAGGAATTCTGGAGGAATCCACAGAAATTAATAGTAGAGGTTTACTTTTGGGGGAATATGAACTGTGTGGATGGAAGACAGATGTTAGAGGAAAACATTTCAGTGTATTCCTTTTCATGTATTTTTGAACCATTTGTATATATTATCTGGTAAAAAAAATTGAAGAAAATCTCTGAGAACAAAAATTAAAATACTGAATATTTACATGGCATATAAGAGATTGGAAAATGATTCTTGCTATGTCTTCTACCTGCAACAATACAATGTTAAATTACAATCATGTCCATGAAATTGTTTCTAGTTTTGCTTGGTAACCATTATTATAGATTTAGATTATTAAATTGATGATTTTTTGTGCATGCAATCTTTGTTTCACATTAGAGACTACAAAATCTAAAAGGCTTTTTAAAAGAAACTTTTTGTTTTGAGATAATTATAGATTTATTATAGTACTGAAAATTAGTACTGAAATAGTACTAATAACAAAAATAGTACTGAAAATACCTGTGTACCCTTCACCTAGTTTTCCTTATGGTCACCATCCCTAACCCCTGGCAACGACTAATCTGTTCCCTATATCTATAACTTTGTCATTTGAGAATATTATATAATGGAATCATACAGTACAATCTTTTACTTTTATAATCTTTTAACATTATAATCTTTTGAGATTGCCTTTTAATAATTCTTTTATGCAACCTCAATTCTCATATTTCATTTTCTCAATTTTTTTAGGTCAAGTTTATTGGGGGATTATTTATATACTATAATAATTCACCTTTTTCAATATGCAGTTCTATTTTTTTATAGTTTTACTATGGTATAATTAATGTATAACAAACCATGCATTTTCAAGTAACAAATTTGATGCGTTTGTATACATTTGTGAAGGCATCATCGCAACCAACATAATAAGCTGTCATCCACCAAAAGTTTCCTCGTGCTGCTTTATAATCCATTCCTCCTACCCCATATGCTCATCCCGAAGAAACCACTTTGTTTTCTGTCACTATACATTTGCATTTTCTGGATTTTTACATAAATGGAATCATACAGCATGTTCTTTCATTTCTCCTGGGTAAATACCTAAAAGTAGAAAGGTTGGGTCACATGGCAGGTATGTTTATCTTTTTAAAAAAAATGCCAAACTTCCAAACTGGCTGTACCATTTTACATTTCCACCAGCATTATATGCACATTCCAACTCATCCATATCCTCACCAATATTTGGTATGGTCTTTGTCATTTTAGTCATTCTAGTGGTATTGTAGTATCTCATTTTGGTATCAACTTATATTTCCATAATAACTAATGATGTTGAGCATCTTTTCATAAGCTTACGGGGACAGAAGCCAGATTGAAATGAATCAAAAGAAAGCATGGATGGTAAAGAAGAGCTCAAATCACTCCTTAGAAAATTTTGGTGATCGAATGTACTGTGTGGGGGAGAGACATGCTTGTAGCCCTGGCTTCAGTGGGGCAAACAGCATTACATGTAACCAAAATGTTTGTACCCCCATAATATCCTGAATAAATTAAAAATTAAATAAAATAAAATTTGGGTGACGAAAATGAAAGAAACACATATGACAGTGAACTCAAAGAGGCTTTTTTGACTATGGAGAAGGACCAGGAGGCAGAGGAGATAAAAGAACAAGAGAAAGACATGAAATAACTGATGAAGCAAGTTTGGAAACTAGGTGGGATAAGAATGTGACAAGAGGACAGTTTACCTTTTGTAAGAAGGAGGTAGAAAGTGAGAAGGAAATTGGGTAAAGAAAGAGATATTTTGAGATGGTGGCCAGGGAAGCTCAAGGGCCTTGCTCAATCTTCCTGGCAAAGCCAGGGAGGAATTTATCTCCTAAGACTAAGAAAGGGGGGACTCAGGCAGGGACTTGAGAACAGTGACAGGGTTCAGAATTGGTGTGAGAAAGTAGTGGGTTGGGAATCAAACAGAGATAAGTAATGAGATTATCAGGGAGCTTTGAGAGCACTCAGACAAAGAATCCATGTTTGTAAAATTTATTATTTGCTGCATTCACTTTCTTTGGCTGCCAAGAGTTCAAAAAAAAGACACACATGAGTCAGTGGTTCCCGAACCATGCTGTGGGTTCCATAACTATACTATATACTATACTACCTCACAACACCTTTACAGTCTCGCTCTTGCTGTGTCTGACTTTTTTAAGACTCACAACTTGTCTGGTATGTAGAACAGGTTCCTCTCTATACATGAAGAAACAGAAGCTGAGAAATGTTTTTCCCAGAATGCACAGCTAGCTGGGACTTGAATCCACATCTTTTGATTCTAATTGTAGTAATTTGCATGTCTAGTAATTCCCTCACTGCATCATGTTGCTATCTTCAGTGTGTTTCTACTGCTCTTACCTTAAAACCTGGCCTCAGACCAGTTTTTACATGCTATTTTAAACTGTCTTTGTCTATCTTTGGTGCCAGTTTCCTAAATGCTGGTCTATCTGTCCAATCCAGTCCACACTCTGTTCTATTCACCGTTATAAACAACTTCCCTCATGCTCTACAGATACAGGAGGTTGCAGCGAAGTCTAGAGTCTAAGCTTAAGAAGCTCCTCAGAGAAAGAAGGGTTTGGTACACATGAGCACTCAGTTTGCAAAGAGAAAAAGAGCCAACTATCAAGCCACGATTTGCCATTTAGAATTAACTGAGGTTTGATTCCCAGTGTTTTCTCAGGGCTCCTGGTGAGGAAAGACAAAAGGAATCAGAAGAGAGCAGCCACCAGAGAGCTAGAGGGTTCTTTAAAACATCCAATCCAATGTAGAGTCCTCCTCCTATATCTCCCGGGACAAGGGCTGCAAGGCTGGAAACAGCCAGAGCATTTTGGCTGTAACTTCCCATTCACCTCCTCCCTTCATCCAGCTTTCCAAATTCCACTAACTGAAATAAGCCTGAGTCCCCCCTAAAAATCACCCACATATCATAAAGTCTGAAAGCAGACCTGAAACTGGTATCTTCATTTTGCCTAGTATGAAAACTTTATTTTTTAGTGTGTTGGGCAGTCAGTATAAAAATTTATAATAGGTATCTAGTACAAATCTTGGTGAAACCAAGTTTGTTTTTTGTTTTTTTTTTTTTAACCATAGACATTCAGCTCCCTCTGGCCTTGAAGCAGTTATTTTGCTACTGTAGACTGTGATGCAAATGAAGGCATTTCTATTCTTATTTCAAAGTCTGCTGCATAAAATAAGTGTATGCTTTTCAAAGTCAATTGACAGCCTAATGTAGCACATTTAACTACAACAAATCAACACTTCAGCAGCTTATTTCATTATTATTTGACTAATTCATTTTAAAATTTATCAAGAAAAATGTAATCTTCACCTCTCTGGGTCTAGTTTTAAAAAACAGATAATACCCGAACAGTTGTGAAAGTTCCCCTAATGTTGCAACTTGTGTACAAAGTGGGTCTAAAAAGCAGCCTCGCAATTTTTTTCCTATAAAGGTAGACGATTAACTTTTTAATGCATTAAAGTTAACATAAATATAACTTTGCAACTCTTTATTTTAAACTTTATTTTGAGGACAGATCTCGCCCAAGCTAAATCATCTTAAAACCCACACTTTTCAGTTTGCACTTGTTACAAAAACAAGCAAATACTCTGTGGTGGAGCATCTCATGTTTCCTAGATTTAAATGATATTGTGAAATAGCAAAAGTCTTGCACATCAGAATGATAGCAATATTTCTGCTTTTATGCATTAAAGAAACAAATAAATACATTTAAGGTGAAACCCCTCCCCCCTCTTTTTTTTTTTTTTTAAAAAGGCTTCTTGTCTTATATTTAATCCACTTTCACACAGTTTTTCTTAATTACACTACAGCTGTCTGGTAAGGCACAACTGACCACTTCCATCATGAAAACAAACTGTACCCCACCATCTAAAGTTCTCGATTAAAAAGCAAATGTTTTTGTGAGCCCAGAGAAAACGGGTGCAGCTGCTCCATTTCACCAGGCAGGCACCTCTACTCCATTCAGCTGTGAAGAATGGCAATGACTGTAAATTGTTCTTCCTGATCGGTTCCACAATAAAAACAAACCACACTACTTTCAATTTTTCAAAGCCAATTTTTTTAAGCCTCCAGTACACTGGAAACAAGAGTTGTGTTCTTCTGATTCATGGCCTTTGATTTCTACATAAACGTCCCTGTATGCATGTAAAAACAGGTCCCTGCAGGATACTCACAGACTGTATATATTAACTTACCAGATGTACCACTAGATAGAAACGCCATCAGCCTACCTTTTAAAGCAAGATACTATTTAACAGCTTAAACTGCCTGTGACTAAAGGATGACTGCAAAGAACATACCGTATGTGGAGAGGCATTAGGTAGTTCATGAGAAAACGTCAGCATGTTCACAAAAAGTGCAACAAATGGTTTTGAACTCGTGTTTTAATGCATTCCATTAAAATCCATAGTAAGGAATTAAGGTCAAGTCACACATCTGCATTTTGCAGCTGAAACCCTTAAAAGCTGATAATAGCTAAAATGATTGACACGATTTTGTTAAGAAACTTCTAAACGTTCCCAGTTTACTTACAAGGCTCAAATTGTAACTATGATTTAAACTTAAGATCTCCAAGTATTTTTTAAATCAAATACACACCAATTTTAAAATGTTAGAGCATGCCTTCCTCTATACATAATTTATTTACCTACAAACATGGGGCACTGTACTAATATCTAATGCACATTTTAAAACATACACAAAAACAGTTGCTACGGGTAAGATAAAAATAATTTATAAATAGAAGTTTTAAGACTTTCTTTGCACTCTTCCAAGGAGTACTCTTGCATGGCTCCTGGGGCCCTGCTCGTCCTCTGCCCCCACTCCCACCATGGAGGCCCTAAGTGGTCCATGGCTAACGTGAGGCCAAGTTATGTCCGGAGTAGCTTTGGAGGAATTCTTTGATTGCTGTAAATTTCTAGCCCTGCCCTCAAGAAGACTGTGGAAACACAAGAATATAATCTAGTTTAGAAAAGCTTTTAATTCTGACTCATGACTAAAGTATTGTCATGGAATTTAAATGTGATCAAACATTACAGAGATAAAAAACAAGCAAATGGTCAGATGTGTGAACCCCCCTTCAGTGGCAAACCCAGTGGCATGAAACCACTAATGATCATTCTCTCGCACATGACAGCAGTCAAAATCGCCTAAATCAGCAAACAGGATTCTGTTGAAACTAAAATCCTATGGCTGCTGCAGCCATGGTTAGGGGGTACAATCGCTCAGCCTGTCCATGTATCTTCTATATATTGGTACTTTACCTTTCCAAACTGTCTCATTTACAAACCCTGTCTTTCCAGAAACCCTAGCTATATGTGATTTCAGACAAAGGACGTGCTCACCAAGTGCTGACTCTTGATTTTAATTGAGCCCTGTCAATAATGCAATGCAATAGATATTTACCAAGTATATACAACTTTGCCACATATTGCTAGAAGCTGGCAATACAATTACCCTTGTACTCAACGAGCTAAAAACTAGCAAACAAAACACCATAAACCACACCCCCCACAGACACATATGTAATACCTCTTATTTGCCTTTCTCTCTGCCATTTATTCTCAGTCTCCTTCACAGGTTCCTCTTCTTCTACCTCCCGTGTTATTCCCCACAGTTATTCTCTTCTCACTTCATCTCTAGGGGATCTTATCCAAGACTGTAACTCAAGTTAGACCAAGATATCTTTGACTGCAAAAGCTGTTTCTAAAGAATAAACATTTTTCTTGAGCTACAGACCATATACCCCACACTTTCAACTGCTTACCTGATTTCTGCAACTGAATGTCCCCAAAGCAGTTCACCTCAACATTTGCAAAAGCAAACTCATTATCTTCTCCATAAAACTTGCTTCTCTTTCTGTGTTCACTCTCTTAATTCATGGAAATCCCCAAAGATTTCTCCCTTTCCCTCAACTCTCACATACGTTCAGTTTCAAAGTCTGATCAATCCTACCTCCTGATGCCTCTCAAACTTGTCTCCTGCTCTCCGTCACCACCACCTTAATTCAGCATCCTCCCAACTGGTCTTCTCTAATTTCTGCCTTCCTTGACTTACCCCTCAACAGCACAGCCGGAGTAATCTTCCTAAATAAATACTCAGACCACCTCCCTTGCTTAAATAAGAAGCAGGTGATAGCTTGAGAAAAATGGAGCTTTTAGTCTGGGGGAGATTTGAAAATGTTTATAAGCTGACAGGAAAGACTTTGTGGTAAGAAAGAAACAAGAGAGTCGATGATTAATAGCGCAAGGTCCCAGCGCACGAGGCAGGCTCACGAGCTCCCTGACAAAGGGGGAGACACCCTTGCCTCAGGGGCAGAAAGAAAGACCATAAGGATGGATGCGATGAGGCAAGTGTGAATGCGGAAGGAGGCGAGCAGAGGGAGTATGTGCCAGATTATTATCTATTTACTTGGAAAAATGAGAAAGGAGGTAAATCATCACTTTAAAATGAGGGAGTCAGGAAGGCTGAGTTTCTGAGAAAAGTGGTTCCAGTTTGGAACAGCCACTATGGATAATGAAAAAAGCAGCTGATTACGAATAAGTTTGAAAAAAATAAAAAAAAAGAGAGAGAGGAAAGTCATCCTGAGCGTTTAGCTAAGGCTGGAAATCATAAATCTGTAGCAGAGTCAATCAGCACAGTAAGAGGAAAGATGGTTGCAAAGGTGGTGGGCAGGAGAAGGGGAAGAGTGTGATTATGGTGCTGATGGGTTCTAAATCACCAACAGCTCTCAACACCCACCTTTATCCATTTAGCTCAGTTTCCCCCAGGCCAGTGCAATTTCGTCTCTCTTCCTCTCTTGGAATCTAGGTCCCGGCCATAATGAACATGCTGTACCATTTCGACAACATGCCATGCTATCAGGATCTGTCTTAAGACATGCTGCTTCCTCTATATAAATGCTGCTTCCCTCTAACACCCTCTACTTCCCTCTATCTTCCTTTGCTCTTTATAGAACACTCCTAAAAGGAACACCCCAACATAAATTTGATCACCCTGGGTCAGCAGGCCACCAAGCCAATAAGCTGGGTACACAGTACATACTCTACGAGCACTTGACTGGGGAAGGGATCATATGATATATAGCAAAAACCCACCCTGTAAGTGAGAGAGGTTCTCACTGCGGTCCTCAACTCCTGGGCTGTGACCCAGTACTGGTCTGTGGTCTGTTAGGAAAACAGGGCTGTGCATCACCACCTGAGCTCTCCCCCTCAGCCCCCAATCCATGGAAAAACTGTCTTCCATGAAACCAGTCCCTGATGTCAAAAAGGTTGGGGACCGCTGCTAAGGCATATGAAGAGAAGGGAATAATGGGTACCTTCGAGTATCCCCCCTACCGTGTGTCATAAACTTGTATATTATTCCTGAGGTCCTTGTTTCCATAACTAATTCCATCTGAAACTTAAGATATACTCCTCTGAAGTTCTCTATGACTTCAAAACAAAATAAACACTGAAGGGCACTGGTTTTTGAGATCTTTGTGGAAGTTAAAGCCACTTAGTCTCCCTAATTGACAGAGGCAGATTTATTAAGTTTTCACTGAGGGTTTGTATCTCTAGAACTGCTTCCCTTACCACGTTACCCCAAAAGACAAACGAGTATCTGCGACTCAGTTTGACTGGTATGCCCTGCCCAAACGTACAAATTATAGACACACAAAAGCTAAACTTCTGGACACATGAATGAAAGGGGACATCTGGTCTCAGTGTTTCTGCTCCTCCTTTCTTGATTCAGAGTTCAGAAATTCGTACTGCACTGGTCCTTTTAGTCACTACTCATACTTGCCCTCTCCTTTTAAACATCTCTATCTAGAGATGTAAAAGTATTAATTAGATGCTCATTCATAATTCAATAAACATTTACTAATTTACCTAATATGTCATAGAATTGGAAAAACTACAAAGATAAAATGAGAAGTTTACAGTATGGAAAAGGAGAAAAACACACAAAATTATTAAATATAATACAGTAAGTGCTACAATATAGGTATTCATTCATTCATTCAACAAATCTGAAATACCTAATACATACCTGGTACTGTTTTAGGTGCTAAGGATTTAGCAGTAAAATAAATAGGGGGGGGGAACACTTGTCCTCAATGAGTTTAATTAATAAACAAATGAACAAATAAAATGAGGCAGGCACACTGAAGGCAGCAGCTCCCCCAGACCAGGAGACGTTCTCAAGCCTTGTCAGAGAAGCCGCTATCAGTTTAATCTCAGAGGATGAGCAGAAATGAACAGGCAGAAGAGGGTGGTCTAGGAACATGGTCCCAGGGAGCAGACAGCATAGGTGTGTGAGAGAAGAGGGTGTGGAGTTCAGAATGGCAGAAATACTTGGTCCAGTAAGAAGCCCAAAGCGGGAGAAACATGCCCAATAAAATACCCTTCTGCTAGACTGAAGTGAGAAAGAAGAAATCCCTCTCAAAAGGTGAGGCTGGCAAAACTGTGCTTATTCGCTTTATGGGACAACAAAGACAGCTTTTCTGTTTCCAGTGTTTTCCAGAGGTACAGGAAAACAAAAGTTGTAGGCAATTAATTTCACTCAATTTTGATTTTGAATTTGATAAATCTGCCAGGGTACTAGGTATAGAAAAACAAAGGATAATATTAATTAATTAACAAGTAAGCAAACACAATTAAGAATCAAAACAAATGAATTTCCAGGTTACTATGTGCTGGAATTACAATTAAAAAAAAAATCCTTTCTAAGAGAGGATAGTTATGAATAAGGAAAAAAATCATAATAAAAAAACAGTATGTACACTTTCACATTCAGTGTATAATAATGTGTACTACACAAATTAATATTCACATATCTAAGAGAAAGCAAATTACTAGAATATGGCAAAGCAAGAAACAGACACAGTGTTTAAGTACGAGAGGGATACACAGAGGCCGAGAGCCACATTACTTGGGACCTCAGCCCTGCTGCCTCTTACAAGTTTTACTACCTTGGGCAAGTTACCTAGTTTCAGCTTCTTTATATGTAATGGAGAAGTATAATAATAGTATCTGCCTCAAAGAATTATAATATTTTGAGGATTACAGCCATAAATACATGCAAAGAAAGGTCTTAACACGGGTACTTGGCCCCTAAGTATAAGCTGTTACTGTTGGGAAGTGGTAGTGGTTATTGTTGCTATGATGATCTGGAGCCGAGCACTTCATTATAGACTCCATACCAGCCACTGATGATCTCCTGGAAAACTGTTTATCCCTTTATTAAACTGTGAAAATGATACTTTCTCGCTACTACTACTATGGAGCTAAAATAAACATGCTTAGCCATGCAGATTGTTTAATCCTACTTTTGGTTAAGAGCTTAATTTCTTGTAATGCTCACTATTCACAGTAAATAGTAATGGTCATATCTGAAACAACACTCTGACGCCATCTTTTTAGTGTGAAGGATTTTAAAAGACAGGACTTGAAAGTGTTGCCTATATTTCACCAGTCTGGAGTTTCTATGAAAGCAGAATATGCGAAAATGCCTATAGACTCCACCAGAACATAAATTCCACTAGACAATAAGCTTCTGCGAAGGCAAGGACTTTTGTTGTGTTCATCAATGTTTCACCAGCATCGAGACCTGTTCCTGGAACACGGCAGGATCTTAATATTTTAAAATAAATGAATGATGTGGCTTAAAATGAACTGTGCAAATCTTAAACAATCAAGTTCATATTTATAAGAAATTACATATATCTTTAAATGATGAAAAAACTGAACACTAGGTAAGTTTTTTAAAACAATCGCACCTTTGAGCTTTAAATGAAGTGCTGAGTTTACTGTCAACACTAACCAGCTCACAATATATGAAGGGGAAAAATTAAGCACTTTGGAGAATCTGTAGATCGTCTAAAGAGAGCTGTATGCTTTAAACCAAAGCAGCACCTGCACCATTGAGAAGAATAAATTCAACAAGAAGCAGTTATGAATATATAAATTATAAGGCTTTGGGGGTTCTTTTATTATGTGAGCAATAGCAAGTGTTTTGCTGGATTTGCAGCTGGTGCACTGTTTCTAAACTACATGAGGACCTATTTTACTCACTACAAAGTTTGAAACCTGAGGCAGTATCACTTTATTAATCAGATGAACTTTAATGTTAAACAGTAAAAGTTTTACTTCCTAATATAAATTGATGGCCTACAGATATAAGTAACAAATAGCATGTCATCGGGCATGCCTGGGATATGTAATAACTTGTAGCATACTTTTTAAATATATTTTTAAAAAACTGATTAACTACATATGTACCCTGGGAGAAAAACAGACAAGCACATTTTGCCATTTATTGGCAAGGTTGCTCTATTACAATCCTATGTCTTAGTACACTCGCTGTCACAATTTTATTAAAATAAGAAGACTGGCTGGGTGTGGTGGCCCATGCCTGTAACTCCAGCACTTTGGGAGGCCAAGGCAGGAGCACTGCTGGAGGCCAGGAGTTCAAAACCTGGGCAACATGGCAAGACCCCGTGTCTAAAAAAAAAAAAAAATAAAAATAAAAATTTAGCTGAAATTAGCTGTACATGATGTCATACATATAGTCCCAAGTACTTGGGAGGTCTGAAGCAGGAATGCTTGTGCCCAGGAGTTCAAGGTTGCAGTGAGCTATGATCGGGCCACTGCACCCCAGTCTGGGTGACAGAGCAAGACTCTGCCTCTAAAAAAACAAACAAACAAAAAGAAAACAAACCAAAACTTGCTACATTTGAGTTCTAACTGCCATATTTGGATTCTAACATAAGATCTATCCCAAACAAATAATCAGAAGGCTAATTCCAATTAAAATTCTTATTCCATTATTAGAATGACATGTAACTCAGGAGAACTGTTCTACCATTTATTATATATACTAATATGAGGATGACTTCCTTGGCTGAGTTTAATAATTTTTCAGAAAAATATCCCAAAGATACTAAAAAGGGGGAAAATAATTATTTCTAAAATTTTGAGTAGGACATTTTATTTCTAAAACCAGATAGATATATGCTTACTAAATAAGCCCGTAAGAATCCCAGGTTTCCCTCTAGCTACCAGCCCTCTTCTCTCTTAAACAGTCAAACTCACCATTCCTCTACCAAAGCTATAATAGATTCACAGTAATCTTGTTTCCCTTCTAGAAGTACCCTGTGCTCTGCAGCACTCTTCCCAACGTCACTCCTGACCTCCACCTTCCCCCAGTTCCCCACTCACTCACCTGTTACATCAAGTGCCCCCGAGTCACTTCTACTTTATTACCTGTTTCACGGTCTGTCTCCTGAAAAACTTGTGGGCAGGACGGACTCTTACCTGTCTCGTTTGCTGTATCCCCAGGCTCTAGCCTAGTGCCTGGCGGAGTCGAAGCTCAGTAACTATTGATTGAACATAGAATGATTTCTCAGTCCAACAAAAGTACTGCCCATGACAAGAATGAGAGCTTGTTAAGGCCAAAGACCTGGCCTCATTCATAGTCCTCAGTGCAGGCCACGCTCAATCCCTGACACAGAGACAGAACTCAAGAAATGACTGATTGATAGGTCAATGAAAGTAAACAAATTCAATGACCTAAACAGTTTTCAATTTTAAAAGGCAAATTTTAGGGCTTTCAAATAAAGCTACAAAAATTATATTTACTTAATACAGTTAATTTTCTTTTCATAAGATTTTAAATAAGAGAATTAGTACCAGAAAATGGAAACTTAATCTGAATTAGAACTTCTGATAAGTCACCAATAGTTTTTGAGACAATGGTATGATTTTATTAAATATTATGATTGTTAAGCATTGAAGTATTATACTAGAAGCAAAAGGCATATGTTGACAGAAAGATCTCAAGACCAGATTAAAAATTTGATTACTGGAGAAAAAGGGACAGATACATAAAGAGAAAAGTGGTGAGAGGCAGGATATGAGTGAGGGTGGAAAGGAACTCAGGCTTTTTGATCAGTGAGATGTTGTCCTCATTGGCATAAGTGGAAAGCTATGTATTTGTCAGATTTGGGAAGGGAAGACTAGAAATAGGACTTCAATAATTTAAGTATGAGAACACTCAAAGACAACTTAAGACAACATCTGATTTGATTTGTCCTTTAAAAAAATGACATTAAGAATTAGAGCAAAAGCTGTCATCAGTAGCAGTCAGTGACAGCTGAAGTTCAAATATGATCAGAGCTAAGACAGGATAGCAACTATATAAAGGAAAGGAAGTGCTTTCAAAAGGAACAGCAGGCCAGTTGCGGAGACAAGAGGTAAAACAGTCAAAGAAATTCTAAAAGCCAAGACCAAAAAGGGTGCTAAGAGAAAGGGCAGGGTAGGTACCCTGGCAAAGACATCAGAATGGTTCTTGAGTGTATACACTGAACCACTTATTGTAAACAATGAGGCAGAGTAATCCAACCAGCATAGACAGCAGTAGAAATATGATCTCATTGTTAAAACATGCTGTTTCCAATCAATTCTGGCACTGCTACCTAATGGAGTTCTTCATGATGTCCAAACTTCCCTCAGGTGATCCAGCTCCCGTGGCTGCCTAAAGATGCTGTTTCACAATCTGCATAATAATTGGCCTAGATATTGAGAACTGCCTATGAAAGAGTTCACACTGCTCCCACCTTTTATGGTCTCAGCTTAATCTAGATAAATTTGTCTTCCAACAAGGTGCTTATGTTCGCTGTGTAACTCCACATTGCTTTATTAGTTAACCCAAGAGAATATATTTTATTTTTAAAATCGTTTTTATTACATTAAATTCTTCCCTATTATAAGCACTGTATTTTCTATTTTCCAAATTACTCAAAATGTTGACAGCTGCTGGTTTCAAGTTCCTGAGTTGGTATAGGAAAAATCTGGTCTTAATACTGACAATTTGTAAGAGATTTCTGCTTCCTTACTTTACTGTAATTAGTTTGCAAGATGACTCCCCAGATGGCAGTGGCTTTTTGTGACTACCATATCCCATTGCAACCTCATATCTACTCTGCTGTCTGATATCACCTTGGCTCCCTTTCAGCATTACTAAGCATTTTCTCTCATTAACGATCTATTTTAGATTATTTGCTCTTAGATACATTAGCTTGCATTTTCTTAGACTGAATTTCACTATTTCCTGGGATACTTCTAAAGCTTTTTAGATATCTTTGTGACACTCCTCTTATTTCGCTACCTGAAATGCTTCTCGATTTACTTTTATTTACTTTTTAATTTACTTTTACAATTTATTTGTAAAACTGGTTGACACACTTCATTTCCGATTTTAGATTTTTAATGAAAATGCAAAGGAAAACCTGGTACCATTCCTTCATGAAGAAGCTGTATTTCATCTTACAAAGCATTTCTTAAGTAAAACCTGTAGATCGTCACATTTAAGTCAGTAAACTTAAATTGTCTACTTATTGCATAAATCATACACTCTACTAATTTTGTGACAAATTTAAACAAAAATCCACATGATTTTTCAGTAGCATTTATTTTATATAATGTCTATACATGGTTCAATTACACTCTTTTTATTCATTTTTTGAGATTATGTTAATGTAGAGGTGGTGATTATTTACAAAGAAGCAAGAGTAGCATTTTTGTTTAAATTTCAAAACTTAAATATATTTAAATTTTGAAAATGCACACATCTTTGGTTCTCCAATGACAATTAAAATGTTATTGGTTTTAATTAAATAAAAGGCACCTTAATTAAATAGCAGTGACCCATATTCAATATTTTAAATACTACCTAATTGTATTTATGAGAGTTCTACACATTTTTTCCTACTAGGCTGCTTATAACTTTTGTTTCTTGTGTTCAAAACATAATTTAAACTATAATTTGGCTAGAGAATTTCAGGACGTTTATTTCCTAAAAACTGGGTTTACATAAACATAAAACTCCTGTTTTATATCCTTGTTTATTTACAATCACTCTAGTTTTCTCTACTTCTTTTTGATAGTGCCAGCTTAAAAGCACTTTAAAAATCAAACCTGCTAAAATTAGTTATTCAATGCATTTTAAATTAAATTCTGTTAAATCTTAATTATACATAATGTGCTTTTAACTCAAGAAGTCGTTGAAGAACATACATTCTAATCTAATGCAGGAAAGTTAAGAGTTAAACGTGCAATTTAGGAAAGAAATATGGTTAGTCCATGTATGTGGTTCAGTCTTACAGTGATGTTTACACAGGGAATCCTGTCTCTGTCTGTACTATATTATGACCCTTGTCATCACCTGCCCTAGAGCCTTTGCATATGTGTGGACTTCTACTAAGCAAGTCTCTCCTGAAGGGCAGAAACAAACTGAAACCTTTGTAATTTCCACGAAGGCCTTCCATAGCGCTTTGCACAAAGCAACCACACAATAAATGTTTGTTAAATTATTAGAAGAGCAAAGTTCTTGAGTTTGCCTTGATACACAAGACCCAAGAAAAGTGAAAGGAAAAATAAGTGACATGAATGGGTGGTGGCGGTCGTGGTAAGAATGTTAGTAAGCACCCTCGAATGAAAATATTAAAATGTGATGTGACTTAACCAGTCACTAATGCACTTGAATAAGAGCAAGGTTTAAAAACAAAAAAGTAACTTTCGTGCTTCCTAAATTAGAAGCTGAAGAAGCCTCATTATTTTGTTTCAAAGTATTTTCTGAATTAGACACACCTATATGACACAGCCAATGTAAACAATTTGTTCTCCTGGTGTTGCCATTGCTGAACAATGATGAACAGATCAACAGTACATGAATTCCCCATTAAAGAGCGACCCATTGTGTAGAAAATACATCCAAAAACAAGGAACTGTATTTAGGATTGGTTCCTACTTTCTGAATCCTGGCACACCCTTGGTGCCTAGTTGACTATGAGTCAGTCTCCCAGAAAACCTGAAACTGATCTTTCAAAGGTAATGCAATCCAATTCAACAAACATTTATTGAGCTTCTACGGTATACAATAGCACAAGAATGGAAACCCAAGGGGAAAAAAGGAGGCTACAAAGGAGATTAAAAAGAAGCCATGTTGGGAGAAGAAAAAGATACAAGATAGAGGGTTGCATGGAACACAAAAGAGGACTGGTTGATATTCTCATATGTCACAAAGGGTAGAAAGCTGGGATTCTAGAAAGAAAGATGACAAAATTCTCATTGAGTAAATGCAAGCCACTGGGATCAACACATAATATGATGAGCTTCTCGAATTTTCCATATTAATCTCCATTAATAGGTTCCAATTCTATTAATGTTACTACCAACTTCCCTACTATACAGACTTGAAATTTTTTCCTCTTCCCTCGGATAACAAATGTGATCAGTTACCAAGTCCTGTCACTCACACCCACATAATTAGGGTCATAGGCATGGTAGAACAGGTTGTGTACTGCACAAGGGTGCGACAACTGAGGGGAGGGGCATTTGCACCTAAGATGTGTATATTTATTTTTATAATTCTCCAGCAGATGGCAGTCAAGTGTCAGTCTAATAAAATAAATATATTACAACAATTTTCTAAGAGATAGAAGTAAAATGTCTTAAAGAAGGGGCACCTTTTTTAACTCACAAAATACATGGAGTGGGCTGGTGGCAGCCCTGCCCACAGTGTTTCCCATCTATTTTCTAGTCTTAATTCTGGCTGCAGCTACCACAAATCAGACTCACATAATATCTGCAGTAGCTTCCAAACTGATCCCCTAATTTCTCCACACTTTAGCCCATCCCACAAACATCTGAAACATTTCCACAAGATGGGTTCTACTAGTATTTCTCTTTTCAAAAAGGCTTCATATAGTTCACATACACACCATGTTGTATAATTTCTTCAACTTCACATTCAAAGCCCTTCATAGCATGTCCTTAGCCTTCTCTTTTAGTCTAGTCTTTCACTGTTCTCTAAGAAGTGCCCTACTTCCAGTCAAACCTAATTACTCTCTGTCTTACATATGCCTTGTCCTTCCCTATCTCACTATTTTTGTTCATATTATTTCCCCTGACAGGAACTTTCTCCAAATCCAGTCTTCCTGCTAGACGTTCTAAATTACATTCAGTAGTATATTTTGGGAAGAGGTTTTGGATGATTTAATATCGTTGTCAGTAGGCATCAAAAAAAAAAAATTCCCCTCTTTGCTTCTGGTTGATATTCTAGTTATCTATTGGTATATAACAAACTACTCCAAACTTACAACTTACAACAATGACTATTTTTATTATACCTCACAAATTTGTGGGTCAGAAATTGGGACAGAGCTGAGAGCATCTTCTGTTCTGTGCAGTGATGTTAAGAGGTGGCTCTAGGGTACTGGTAGTCAGCTAACAGGCCAGGCTGGTCTGGAGAGTCCAAAACAACTTCAGTCACATTGGTGGAATAGCTAGAAGGTTGGGCTCAGCTGGGACTGTCAACCAGATCATCTACACACATGGCCTCTGCAGCATGATGGTTCCGAGCTAGTTGGACTTCTTTAATAGTGGCTCTGGGCTCCAAGAATGAGTATTCCAGCCAACAGGGCAAAAGCTGCATGGCCTTTAGGACTGATCCTTGTAAGCCACAGTGTCTCTTCTGTCATACTCTATTGGCTGAAGCAGTCATGAGCCTGTCCAGATTCAAAAGGAGGGGACACAGACACCACCTTTCAGTGGGGGAGTGTCAAAGAATATGCAGCCATGTTTTAACACTGCTACCATTGGGGGACAAGAAGTGGAAGGGGGAGAGTAGGGGAGACTCTCACTAGGAAAAGTCTGAGCCACTTCCCTTACTCACTCACTGTTGCCTGAATATGTCACTGTCTTATACTTTTCCATCTCCTGTGTCTTTGCTTAATCTGTTCAATCTACCTGGAAAGCCTCCCCATTCTTCCTTCCCCATAAGCATGTCTAATTGTCATAGATCTTTAAGATTTTCAGCTGTTAA
This sequence comes from Lepilemur ruficaudatus, assembly GCA_963574885.1. NCBI lineage: Eukaryota > Metazoa > Chordata > Mammalia > Primates > Lepilemuridae > Lepilemur > Lepilemur ruficaudatus. Next base: position 10,732 of record CAUYRT010012133.1, on the reverse strand, counting down.
GGTCCAGCTTAAATTCCCCTTCCTCCAAAAATCCTTTCTGGGTCCTTCTAGTCAGGTTTAATCTCTCATTGCTTTAGATTCCCTAGTACTTTTTTCTTCATTACAGCACCTTTTCTATTTATAATCTTACATTATGTTTTCATATATATAAGAAGTAAAAGAGAGAGAAAGGCAAAGGGAGCAATAGAATCCTGTGAGCCTTATAAATTCTCATTCCAGCTTAAAGAGGACAAAAACTGCTCAGTATGACTGGAACTCTTACGGGATCAAGTAGAGGGACTGAGTTCTGTGTTCAGGCTCATGCTGGATAAAGCTGGCCTAGCACACATAGATAACACACTTTAAATATGTATATAATTATGATTACTCTAAATCATTAGCATGTGTTGCCAGGTGTGGCAGCTTATGCTTATAATCCCAGCACTTTGGGAGGCCGAGGCGGGAGGATCTCTTAAGCCCGGGAGTTCCAGCCTTGGCCAGAGAGTGAGACCCTGGAGTTCAAGACCAGCCTGGCAAGACCTCATCTCTACAAAAAATAGAAAAACTTAGCTGGTGTAGTGGTATGCACCTGTAGTCCCAGCTACTTGGGAGTCTGAGGCAGGAGGCATTTGGGGTCATAGTGAACTATGATGATGTCACTGCACTGTAGCCCAGGCAACAGAGCAAGACCCTGTCTCTAAAAAAAATAAAATAAATTGAAAATATGTTATTAGTATTTATAATTACTATAAATTCTAAGAAAGATAAACAAAATGGGAGGAGGAGGAAGGTTTAGTGTTCTGTGTCATGTTTAACGATCATGTCTAATATTATGTATACTTTTGTCCTCAAAAATGTTCAAAATGGAACTTTCCCATGCAACAGTAAAACCATATCCTGCTAATGTACTAAAGAGATACAATAATGGAACTGTAAGTAACACTAATAACAAAAGCCTGCCAAACTACCTAGTTTAAATAACCATCCTCAGAAGTGTAATTTTGAGTTAGAAAAGATCTAGTTCAATCTTATGATGCAAAAACTGAGGCCCACAGAATGTGACCAGCCCCCAAAGTATTCATTTCCTGTATAAAAACAAACAAAACCAAACCAAAGCTACAAAGATCTGTGAAGCAAAGACTTGTACAGAAAGGTCTGTGGCAGTCTATAATAAAGAGAGAGACAGAGAGAGAGAGAGAGAATGCCCACTGCTAGGAGAAGACACAAACAAATAGTGGTATCCTCATGCAAAAAAAATACAACACAGTAGTTAAAATTAGTGAACTAGGGATACAAATATCAACATGGATAAATCTAAAAAATGCAACATTGAATAAAGAAAGCAAATTGCAGCAGAATACAAAGAAAATGATATCATTTACACAAAATTTTAAAACAAGCAATACTATATATAGCTTGGAATTATACACCATATATGGTAAAAGTGTCAGAACATGGCCTGAGAATGAGTGGGTACTTCTCTGGAGGATGAAGGGGTCCATGGGCAGCTTCCATGGTATCCACCAATTATGTTTTATTTCTAAAGCTAGGTGGTAGGTATGCAGATGCTTGTTGTATTATACTTTATAACTTTTGTAAAACTTAATTATTGTATAATAAAATTTCAAGATTAAAAAGTCTGTAAAAATAGCTTTTACACTTTTGTTTCTTGGCATATTCACTATGAAAAGTCAGCATAGACAGAGGGAACTAACAATTAGGCAGTCTACATGAGGAATGGTTCAAGACCATTGGGATAGGCTATATGAGAGAAAGGAAGCAAAGAAGCCTCTGGTTCTCAAAATAAGATAACAAAAACAAATCAAAGCCCAACGCAGCAAACACATTTTTTAAAATCTCAAATAAATCGCATTCCAGAACCTTCCCTCAACTTCTACATTTCTATTTTATGAGTCCCCTCCCTACCTCAAAGCTCCGACTCTGGGTGGACCATTAGGAGATAGGACCAAATATAACACGGAACCCTGGGCAGCCTCTGGAATGGGGCAAATAGAACCGCATAATTAAGAGTTAGTTAGCACATACTATGTGCCAGGCACTGACAGCTTCAGGCTTTATCTGCATTCTCTACTTAATCCACACAACATCCCTACAAGATGGGAATTGCTACCAGGTACATTTTAGAGAAGCTAAAGGACATGCCAAGGCCACTCAGCTAATCACAATTCTAGCCAGAGCCAGACACGTCATCCATGCTGTTCTGCCTTTCTATCTATCCAAAATCAGAATTACCAAATATCTGTAAATTAACTCATCTTCAAAAAAGGCACCTCATGTATATGTGGCTCCAAAACATGTTTAATTAGTTTAAAGCAGCTTTACTTTGGTAACTTAAGTACTTCCCCTTCTGCAACACAGCACAAAGAACTTTACAGATCACTGTCTTAAGAAACCACCTGTACTATGTTCACATGGTTGTCAAGGTTTAAAAATGAATACAAATAATAACAGAGGCAATTCCAAGAGGAATTTTTCTTTTGAGGGAGAGGATTAGGTGGAAACATTCTAAAAAATGAGAAAAGGAACACCATCTGGAATAATTTTATTTTCTCACATCCTGGATACCTCATAGTGTGCAAAAATGTGAAAAATAAAGGATTAGGGAGTCCTGAAGTTGAAGAATCTCAAGATCTCAGAATCAAAGATGACACTGAATATATAATATAATTGATAGCTGCCTATGAATAGATATCCTCTCTGGATTTTTCTTTTTTTACTAACAAATAACACATTTACATCATTCATCTCTTAATAAAAGCAGTAACTCATCTCCCAAAGAAAGGCAAAAATCTCATCCATTTAAACAAAGAAGGTGCTTATTAGTTTACCACAAAACCTGTAGGTATTCTATCAATCTGGCAATTTCCTTTGGGGTGAGCTGGTACCATGCACTGTGGCAGTACCCAAGAATCTCAGGAAAACTCTTGGCATCATCAAGGCCAGAGGTCCTCAACCCTGGCTGCATGGCAGAATCACCTAAACTTTAAGGAATTCCTAGCAGATTGTAACTTTAAATGTGATTGATAAAACAGCAAAGCGTCTAGAAGATTACAAAAAGGAATAATTTCTTGATCTTAGGGTAGTATTACTTGCATAGGACCCAGGAAGTACTAACCAAAAAAGGGAAAGATTAATAAATTCAGCATTAAAATTCATTATCAAAAGATACCTTAGTAGAGCAAGAAGGCAACCCACAATGTGGGAGATGACAGTGACCAACACACCCAAGAAAGAACAGGGCAATGGGCTTGGAGCCGCTGTAGCCATTTTGCCACCAGAAGGGGGCAGCTGGCCTGAAGATGAAGCCTACACACAAAGGGGGGAAGGAAGTGAAAAAGAAAAAGATCCCAGGCCATCTTTGGAACCTAGATCAGGGCATGCCCAAAGTTGGCCTAACCCACGGACTGTTTGGTTATATGAGCTAACAGATGCCCTGGATAAGTTAGATTTTCTGTCACTTTCCTCATAAATAATCTTAAATGATAATAAATTCAGACTCACTCACACTTTCATTCTCAACCTTCCTGATACATTGACAAGCTCTTTTTTAGTCAGTCTACCAGGTGTAAACCCACATGTCCTCATGTCTGATGTCATTAAAACTTCAGTCTAAAAAGTCCTAGTGACTCCAAAATGGGATTGTTACTTGCCTGGTCTCACATGTAAAAGGCTATTTTTTTTCATTTTCCAATAATCATCTTCACCCTTTGGGGTCCCACTTCACACTATCCTCAGTTACAGCATTTATTGCTACTCTGACATCACTTCATGTTCGTTCCTTTCTGCCTAATCCTCAGTGATTCCTTTAGTCCCCGGCTCCCAGGGCCCAGAGCTCTGAAAAACACTACTTAATGAAAGCAACATGGGCTTGCTTGTTTATTCATTTGTTCGACCAAGACATTTATTCAGTGACAAATGTGTGCCAGTCCACATATTTATAACTATCACCATCTCTTGCATCACAATCCCTTTAGCTTTCAAATAATCACAAATCCTCTAAAATTCCATGTTCTCAAATTTTACATTTAAATAGCTCACAGGAGTCTGCCTTACGCTAGTGGCACTGGAACACTGGAACACTAACATTACATACACACTTAGCCAACACACTTTCAGTAGTCATTGTTTAATTTTAAAAATAGTTTCTTACCTTGGACCACTCCAATTTTTTTTTTTTTTTAAACTTAAATCCTTCTACAAAACTCTCCTTTACTTTTAATGTGTTTGGAAACCATTTTGGAGTGTCTTTGCCAATGCAAAACCCTTTTCCTTCAGCCTGGCATAGGCTGGACAGTAGTGAGAGGCATGAAGAGGAGGCAGACAGATTTTTCTCACTTTTGCACACTGATTAAAAAAAAGTGCCACCAGATGTGAAAGGGAAAATTTAGACACTGAATTCTGAAATTCAATCTAGCAATAAAGAAGCATCACATTCTTAAGACACAGTACACTTCAGCTATCTGCCATAACACCATTTCCTCTTTTAAATGTGCTCTTGATTAGAGAGGACCTGCATCATTTTTGACTTTGGTTAACAAGGTTTATATTACTTCAGTGAGTACTACTGGTGAGAAAAACTAGGATGCCTTTACTTTAAAGGGTGATCAGAAACTAAACAAGACTTTAAATTTTATAAATGGAAGAACTGCTTTACAAATAATATTTCTGACACATTTTTTTTAAAAGAATGAAGTACCTGTGTCTAATCCCCACATTGCAGATTACTAGATGACCATCCTAACCTGAACTGAGCAGAACAGCACTGAGAAAACAGAACACGTCAGGCAGGCGTTAGATGCAGACTAAGACTTGGAATTTGACTTTGAGATAGATTTACAGCCACTAGAGGGTCTTGAACACAGGAGTGACAAGATCTCACTTATGTTTAAAAAAAAAAAAAATCACTCCAGCAGTTGTTTGGAAAAAAGGCTGTACAAATCTAATAGAATATTATGCAGCTAATAACCGAATGAAATAAATCTGTAAGGTGCAATGGAAAGATGTACAAAACATAGAGTTACATTGGAAAGCTAAGGTGTAGCACAGCAAATGCAGACTATGATCCTGTTTATGGAAAAATGTGTATATACACGCATATGTGCGAGCACACACACACACACACACACACAGACACACAGACACATAGTGCTGTCCTTTTGATTTCACAAAATTTACAGCTGAAAAAGTAAATTTATATATCCAAGTTGTTTTAAACACACTGAAAGTTTTCTAATAATTATTAGAAAGGACTATTAGTCCTTAAGGACTAATTAGTTCTTAATTTAAACTGAGTCAAAATTAAACTTTCATGAAATGAAGTGAAATTTAAATGAAATTAAAAATTCAGTACATTAGTCACATTTCAAGTTCTCCATAGCTACATGTGGATAGCGCCCACTTTACTGGACAGAGCAGATCTAAACAATTACGAAAAAATACATAAGAAAAGTTAATTGTTTTCTCTTGGGGCTTACAAATGAAGGTGAAGGAAAGATTTTTACTTCTCACTTAATGCCTTCTGGAATATATATGTTATAGAATAAATATATTTTTTCACATTAAAAACTATTAACTACAGATAAGAATGGCTCCAGGTTGTAGGGGATCTGAAGCTTATATAACTTTTCAAGATCTTTTAAAGAAAAATATAAAATTATGACTACAAAATTAGATGAGAAAGTAAAAATGTATTTAGACCAAGAAAAATTACCCAAAATTACAAATTTTAAACAGCTGAAAATACCATAAACATCACATAGTCCAGAAAAATACCATCATATTTTTATTAATCACGCAAATCTCTATAATACTTTTTTTTTTTTTGAGACAGGGTCTCACTCTGTTGCCCATGCTGGAGTGCAGTGGCATCATCCTAACTCACTGCAGCCTCAAATTCATATGCTCAAGGAATCCTCCTGCCTTAGCCCCCCTAGTAGCTGGGACTATCTGCTACTCAGGCCACTTTGTCTGGCTAATTTTTAAATTTTTTATAGAAACGGAGTCACACTATTGTCTAGGCTGGTCTCAAACTCCTGGGCTCAAGAGATCCTCCCACTGTGGCCTCCCAAAGTGCTAGGATTATAGGCGTGACCCACCAGGCTCAGCTATCTAGCTCAGTCACTTCTATAATACTGTGTTTTTAAAATTTTTGATTATGCATATTTTGACAAATGACAATTTGGTACCATAATTCCATATATAAAATTGAAGAATAATTTGGTGTATCTTCTAATTATGGTATAGAAACAATTTTTATAAGAATATTTCTAGGAAAGCCTCTTTTGATTTCACAACTCATGTCAAATTAATTTTTAGAACGATTGTCAAATTTGGGAAAACTTCCATAAAATTATGAGCTGCAAAATTTCAGGGCACTTTGAAGTTTCTTGTGCGGTAACTAATCCTAAATACTCTTTGAATTGAAGATATCATTAATTATAAAGCTCACTATAGTTATGTATTATGAAGTTTTATGTTATCTTTCTCTCTGTTAGCGTGTTGTGATCAAATCAGCAAGAAACAACTTTCTCCAATGTGATTCACTCCTGTTCATTAACTAGGTTTTCAAACAATCGAGCCTATTTATTACTTCTATTAGAAATTTATCTCTTCTCAATGAATTACTGGTTTTGTTACACTCTGATTTTTTTACAGTATACTTTTTGATGTCAAATAACTTCTATTTATTTCATCATTCATCTTTATTGCTTCAGTTTTATGTTCCAATATCCAAATTTTCCCACTTGTCTTACTGAAACATTCCAAAATACCTTTCAAACTGCGGTAAAAGTTGTGTATTCCTAACTCAATTTCCCTTTAGTCACATCTGAAAAATTCCTGTGGTCACTCCAAAGCAATCACATGTGAGGAAATGTGATAGAATAAGGGTTAGAGTAGAAAAGAGACAGAAGTCTTAACTAACTATGCTTTAAATTTCTTAATATTCTTCAAATTTTGAAAAACCATAAGACTATGTGAACATATTGCTAGAGGTCCTCCCAGGGCCTTGGAGGGAGCCTGTGAAAGTCAGGGGCCCTGAAATCTAAGTCCCAGTAAATTAGCTCTGGGTAAATTTGCCTCTGATTACAGGTAAACAGAGTAACTAGAAGATCCAGCTTAAGCCAAAGGTCCTTAGCTCAAACCCCAGAAGAGTTCAGTGTTTGTCCCCATCTGTGCCTCCACCCCCATGTAGAATATTCAATTTCAGGCTGATATGTACTGACAGGAAGTGTTATTGCAAACTCTAATTTACTTTCCCTGACTTTCCCACATCACAGAGCTAGAACTGCTTAAACTCAGTTTTTGTCAAAACTGAGATTCACATAAGGTAAAATCTTAATTAACCAAAAATTACTGACTCTTCAGAAACTTTTTCAGTTTCAGTTTCACCAATTCATTATTTTGATTGGTGCGTCTAGCCTCTCTCTTCCCAAGTTCTGGAAACTTCAGCCCTATTTTGACATACCAACTCTAAACATCTTACTTACACCACACATCCATAAAGAAATATCTCTCATTTATAACATATGGGGTAAAACCACGATACACAGCATTGGGGAGACAAATATTCATCCTAGAGCTCAATATTGTACTTCATAAGTTGAAGTAATATAACTAGTGGTACAACACGGGAAACAATGGTATTATATTCACATTCCTCAGCGATATACATAAAGGGAAGCCTGCGTAACATCAGACAGATCTATAAAATGGAGTCTCAACTGGCTCTTAACATAGTTAAAGCTGGTTTTCAGTTTCTCTTTACAATTCATCTCATATTTTTGACATAGAGAATTTCAAGGTCTTATTGGGGATCATTACTTCTTGTTAAATACTTTATTGATGATATTTACTATCTCTATTTACCCTCTCATGCTTGTATGTCCCGCAATATTATTAGAACAATTATTGCTTTCACCAAATTCTACAAAATTGAAAAACAGAGATGGTTAAGAGCACAAACTCAGGAGCAAAACTAACTAGGTTCATAGCTCAGCCGTGTTCTAGGTGTATGACATTGAGCAAGTCACTTAAGCTCTTTGTGTCTTGGTTATCTTATTTGTAAAATGAGGATAAAATAATACCTACCTCATATGGATGCTGTGAGGATTAAATGAATTCATGTTTGTAGCTACCTAGAGCAGTGTCTGACACACAGTAGCACTATATACATGTTTGAAAAATATGTACCCATGTGCAATATAAAATGGGGAGTAATCAGAGAAACTATAGTTAAGAAACCAGGTATTAATACTAATTTGAGTGAAATTTTACTATTTCCATCAGGTGTTGTAAATTCCAAACTGCCAAAGATAGTTAATTCAAATTTAAAAGCATGAACACATTTCTGAGCCAAATAAACAACTTGTACATTGATCAATACCATATCTATATCTCTGATCATGAGGAAGTCAAGCATTGACAAGCAGCTTGGTCTAGTGGAGTCCAGTGTATGTGAAACGGACTCTAGATGGGCAGCTTTAGGTAAGTCATTTCCAAATACTGTTTGAACTTCTTAAAATATTTGCTAAAATTACATTATGTAAAACATACATAAAGAGCTAGTATGTGGCCTGGCTTCTAGCAGATTCTCAATAAATAGCAGTTATTATTATAATTGCAGTTAATCATTATCATTCTATTCTGTTAACATTCCCCTTTCTATATTATACTATATATTATAGGCCACTGCCCCTCATCATTCTAGCAGTATAATTAAGAATATTTACCTTCTCTATTCACTTTTGTTAGGACTGTCAAACATAATCAATGTCTGACCTTGTCCTGGACTAAGATTGAATAACATTGGTGAAAGAGATCCTTCATGGATATTTATGAATGCAAATGTGACACATAAGGTCCTTTCATTAGTAGTTACTTACATTATTAAAATTTTTACAGAATTTAGATAAACTATCATGGAAAAAAATAATTTTATCTTAGCTGTTTTCTACGTAATAAATGTTTCAATTTATAGCACCTTTTATGAGAACTTCCAAAAATCTCAATGTATATTATTTTATGAATCTTTTCATATCTACATATTAGATCACAGAAAATATCAATGCCCAATTTTACTTTAGAAAAATATGAGACTAAAGATTTATGACTTGCCCTCCTAAGCATGCCAAGAGGGGAATTCACATAATTTCTCACTTTTCTGCAGGAAGCCTTTGCCACCAGTACTGAGAACACTATAAAATTAAGTATTAGAAGCTAAAATTGCTAAACATTCTATAAGCCATAAAAAAATGCTTACCCACTCCCATTCCTGGAAAATGCATTAACTAATGTCCCTCAAATATTTTTCCTTGGATTAGGTGGAAACAGTTCAAACCCAGGGAAGATACACAGCTTTAACGTGGAATGTTGGCTATTAAAGTGTGTACTGCTGGAAAGTAATTAAACCACACTGTGTCCTCACTTAGGTGAGATTATACAAACCCAGAAAAGAGTCTTTCAAGGAAAAAGTGTCAAAACCGTTTAAATTAATTCAGCACATTAAATTTCACTGTATTTATTGTGGAATTGTTGCAGTTATTTTAACATTAAAAATAAGTAATTGATAAATTGAATTTGTCTTGGAATCCCACACAATTTTTTCCTCAAATCTATTGTAAAATGTCAACACCAAGTATGGAAAGGCTCAGGCTAGAACTTTTTAAAAGCACAATCAACGGAAATCTTTGGGAAAAAAGAAGGGGAAAAAAAAGCAAATACAGAATTCAATGCAATCACACTGATCTAGGGAAGAGGAGCCCAGGCTAGAGGACAGTGACGTGTAATGGGATCCTCCAACACAGCAGTAAAAGGGGATAAGAGGAGATCTGAGGAATGTGGGAAGTTGGGTAGTTCTCAGACTTATTGATGACCATACCTGGTTCTAAGGCTGCTAGAGCTAAACCTCAAAGTATCCTCCTGACAAAAATTACATTTTCACTCAAATTTTTGCTACTAAAAATAACAGGAAAAAATATATACAAGTACTACTATTCCCCAAAGAGCAACATGGTATACAGTATTTTAACAGGAATGAAATGGTAAGAGATATTTCTTAAAATTTGGTGAATAGGTGAATCAGCATTATAACTGCATTATTAATGTACCACCACAGCAAAATGTTGATTATCTTGCTATAAATGTAAATCGAAGACAAAGACAAGTCCTACCCCACCTGATCCCTCCCAAAAATTACAGCAGCTCTTACAATAAGATTGATTGGTTAATTTATATTCCAGTCTGGGAATGGTTACCTAGTTCTGTAGCAGAAGCAATTTCAAAATATCATTGTTAGTTTGTTATATTTCTATAAATCTTTATTTTATGAATGGGTACTGAATTTATAATATGTTGAGAACTTGGTTTAAGGAGTTATTGTAAGTTTCGTATAACTTCATGAAATAAATATATATGAGATAAATAATAAATCTATAATTTTATAAAATAAAACACAAAATGATTACGTAAGACATAATGCTTTATTAGATGCTTATACATTGTTTTCTTATTTTTTAGCCCAGAAATGGCATGTTCTCTAATAATATTTGATATTTAATTTCTATACTTTCTTCCTTTTGGAACCCAGGGAAACATTTCTTCTCCTTTAAGGAAAATTATTTGTTAAACTAAAAATAATGAAGGCTAAGTATTCCGTTTTATGGAGAAATAGGAAAACTTAGCAACAATGAAGATTTCCCATTTCCTGAAACCTTGACCTAGTGGGCTCAGTGCT
>CAUYRT010012131.1:0-40756 GCA_963574885.1 Lepilemur ruficaudatus | reverse complement strand
GGGCTAGATGCCATGACTCATGCCTGTAATCCCAGTGCTTTGTGAGGCTAAAGTCAGAGGATAGCTTGAACCCAGGATTACAAGACCAGCCTATGCGAAACAATGAGACCCTTGGGTCTACAAAAAATAGAAAGAAGGAAGGAAGGAAAGAAAGAAAGAAAAAGAAAGAAAGAAAGAAAGAAAGAAAGAAAGAAAGAAAGAAAGAAAGAAAGAAAGAAAGAAAGAAAGAAAGAAAGAAAGAGAAAGAAAGAAAGAAAAGAAAAGAAAGAAAGAAAAGAAGACAAGAAAGTAGAAAACAGCATGGTAGCTAGACTTTTTGGTTGCTTACATGTCTGAAAATATTTCTTTTTTCTTCCACTGTTTTCAATCATTTTGTACTGCTGGTAATTCTGGTGGTAGTCTATCTTTTGTTCCTTTTTAGAGAACTTTTTTTAATCCCCAGTGGAAAATTTAAACATATTCTTTATATTTGTTGTTTGGGGATTTTATAATGATATGGTTCAGCATATGTTTTTCTTTTATTCAATGAGCAAGAAACCCAATGGGCTCTTTTAATCTGAAAATTTAAAGAATTACTTCAGCTATAGGAGGTTTCTTCTATTATTATTTATTATTATCACCTCTCTTTTATTACTTCTGTTTTCTCTTCTAATGTTGGACATCTTGTAGTAAGAATCTATGTCTGTTTTTTTCTTGTATTTTCTATTGCTTGTCTTTTAGTTACATTATTTTGGAAGATTTTTAGTATTTGTGTTTTAATTTCCAGAACATATTTGCTTTCTTATCTTTTAATAGCATCTTGTTGTTGTTTTTTATTACTTTTATAGGTGCAATAGACATATCTTCCCAAGTACCTGGAGGATGCTATAAGAAGTCTTTTTTCTTAAAGATACCTTTGTTGATTAATTACTTCTGTTTTTCCTAGAGTCATTTTTGCTTATTATGAGTTTACTCATTTATGATGCATTTTTTTCTCCTCAGATTTTTGGTGGTTCTTGATCATCCATTTGTGTTTAAGAAAGGTATTAGAAAAGCTGAATGAGTTTCTGTCAGATGCAGTATTGTTTTGATAAGCTTTTTTTAAAAGGTATGTGGGTGGACACTAAACATTATAATTTAGGACTCCTAAATGTCAGAGTTCCAACTCCTACACAAGCTGCCCTATTTCTTCCAAAGAAGTATATTCAGTTTTATAGAGAAGAATGGCTGCTTTCATATTTTTTCCTCCCTCCTTCCCTACCACTCTTCTTTTTTTTCTTTCTGCCTCCTTTCCCTCTGTCCTAGCTGCTTGTGTTCTCTGTCTGTCTGTCTGTCTCTCTCTCTTTCACTTGTGGTTAGATTGGGGGTAAATGCTAGGCAGTTGTACTTTCTGAGAAAAAGGCCGAGAGAGGAAGGTGGATGTGGGGGGAAGTAACATACTTTGTCTGAAATCTTTCAAATTATCTCTCCATTTTTAGGGCATGCTCCCACTTCTTCTCTCCACTAGAGTTGACACTTCAAAGTCCTCAGTCCTTGGGTTTGTAGTAGGCATTGTTAGCTTTCTGTGTGTGCACTTTACAGCATCTTCCTTGACCTTTCTTTATCAGTTACTATTATCTGCTGTCAGTCTTCCCAAAATTTGTTGAAATCATTTGTTGATTGTCTCATTTCCTGTTCTCTTTCTCATTGTTGGCTTATACCATTTTTGTATGTACCTCTACTATCATTTTCATTGGGTCTTGGGATAAAGAGGAGATAAACGAAGTACTCTGTCTTTCATCTTGATTTTTTTTTTTTTGGAAGGAAGACAAAAGTAACCATTCTCATTCATATATCTGTTCATTCAAGAAATAATTTCTTGCTAACTCTATGCCATGTACCAAGAGTATTATGATGAGCAAAACCAGAGAGTCTTTCCATGCTCGTGAGGATTCCTAAGGAGACAGATAAGGGAAGGGGCCTGACCTAATCTCAGCGAGTGGTTCCCTGAGAAGGTGAATTTGAATTGACATCCAAAAGATAACTGAAAATAAGGTAATTAGATGAATGGGACAGGAGGAAGAGTGTTCCAAGAAAAAGTAATAGCATTTACCAAATCCTAGTCTTGGGAAAGAGAATGGTACTTAGAAAAACTGAAAGAATTCCAGTGTCTGCAGCATGGAGGACAAAGAGAAGAGCAATGTTACATGAAACCAGGGAAGCAGGCACTGGCCAGGTGGTGCAGGGCCTTCTCAGCCAGAGTCAGGCCCAGGATCTTGGTCCCTAGGAGCAATGGGAAGCCTCTGAAAGATTATAGAGGATTTTAGGGTCAGGAGTAGTGTGAACAAAACAGTCTGACTGCTGTGTGATGAAGTGGGCATGGGCAATTGTAAGGAAAGGAGACGAGTTTGGAAGCTATGGCCATTACCCAGGTCAGGAGTATCGGTAGTTTGATGTAGGGTTGCAGAAATGAAGATGGACGAGAGTGAGCAGATTTGAAAATTACTTAAAGTTAAAGCACTGGTCTGGACAATAGATTGGATGTAGAAAGACAGGAAAATAGAGTTTTTCAAGGATGGCTTCCAAGTTTCGTGGTGCCATAGACTGAACAAAGGGGAGCTCCCAAGAGAAGCAAGTTTTTGGGGAAAGAACATAATGGCTTTGGATATTCTAAGTTGAAATGTGTTTGAGACATACAAGTAGAGATGCTGAGGTATCTTTTGAATATACAGAGGTGAGATCTATATGATACATACTAATTTGGATTCATTGGCATATAACTATTAACTGAGACTTTATTTTTTAATAAGATTAGTTAGGAAGAGAGAGCATATATTAAGAAGAGATGAAGGCATAGAGTTTTCATCCTGGTTAAGTGCTCTCAATATAGCATAGTAAGACAATAAAAAGTCCCTTCTCATTTTTTGAAAAATTGTGTTTATAAGTAATTATAACAATTATTGTTAGAAAAAAAGTTGAATATCTGCCTTAAAGACAGTTGAATATTAAAAATATTTACTCATAGAAGGTATTGTAACCATTAATGTAACTCACTTTGCTATATAGATGCTATCAAGCCCAGAAAGATATTTAAAGTATTTAGTGATAAAGTTCAACTTTTTCCTTCTCCAATTTTTTTAATAACAGAACATTTAGATTTTAAATTTTTTCTAATCTACATTTCAATTTCCCTTTCAGTAAAATAGAATTTGGTTTTTATATGGAAAAAAAAAGAGGGAGAAATTTTTCTTTGTTGTTTTAAGTATTTGTCGACAACACAAGTGTTATATTTAATTTAAAATAAACTTTGGGTTAATGTCAGAAGAAAATCTAGCTGTAGGCCCTCCCACTTACCAAGGGAAATTAGAGTTTAAATTATATTCAAGTAAAAATTTTAAGTAATTGCAACTATAAGTATTTATGCTAGATTCTAATTTATATCCGATTTCATCTAGATAAGATAGGAAATCATATTCCAGTAGTGCTACATGAAAAATCATCTCAGGCAAGTAAAATAGTTTCTGTTTTGTAATTGTCATGGTAAGATTATTCAATTTGTCTTTATAACCAATGTTTATGTTCAATGTAAATTTTACGTCTTTCCTCTAGGTGGTGCACAAGGCACAGATATGTTGGAAAATCAATAGACAATCCCTGAAATCCTTCCTTCTAGATCTTATTTTGAATCTGAATAAAACTTAATTTTCTTCTATCCATCTACTATAGTTTAATAATTGAGATGATATTATGTTATATCTTTGAGATACTGAGATTTATACAATAATTTCTTGGAGTACAATAAAATGTGGGTATAATTTTTTTTGACATTGTTATAAAATTAATTCTTAACCATCAATGAAGATAATTTTGGTATATTTCAGATCTATTACTTTCTGTTATTTCAAGTGAATGATAAATATCCAAATACTGAGACCATTTCAATTATACAGCTATCAATGTAGAATGGAAAGTAGATTCAGAACTTCAGATTAGCTCTTGAAGGTGTGTACTGCAACTGTGTTTTCATATACATTTAACAATCCTTATCTATGTCCAAACATCAATTAAAGATATAGGAAACCTGAAATCAGTGGCATACACATTTTGGACTATCCTTCCTCTACTGCAAGTACCTTTGAGGATGTTTGTTGCATAGAACAGAAGCCACCATAAGAGTACAGGGCAGCTTTTTGCAAAAAATTAAACAACAGTGGAATTCGTGAGTACTGGACATGTATGGTTGAACAGCCAGGATTGCTTTGGCTATTTGGAGTCTTTGGCAGTTTCATAGAGATTTGAAAGTATTTTTTTTTTCTATTTCTGTGAAGAATGTCGTTGGTATTTTGACAGGGATTGCATTAAATCTATAGATTGCCTTGGGTGGTATAATCATTTTAACAATATTAATCTTCAAAATCACACACAAAGAATGAGACCTTATAAATGAAACACAGAAATACAAAGGATCATGGAAAACTATATGCTAACAGATTGAAGGACATGGATATTTCAGTGTATTTTATCATATCTGCAGTTTCCTGTAATTCCCAGCACAATTACCCACACAAAACTGTACCATCACCACAAGACTCCTTTGTGGTAACCCTTTACAGCTACACACCTCTTATTCCAAATTGCTTGCAATCACTAACCTGTTTTTCATCTCTATAATTTTGTTATTTTATGAATGTTCTATAATGGAATTATGTAATATGTAACCTTTTGAGATTGCCTTCTTTATAATTCAGTATAATTTCCTTGAGATTTATTGAAGGTGTTGCAGCAACTTGTTCTTTTCACTTAACAATATGTCATAAATGTATTTCTACATTAGTACATAAAGATCAATCATGTATGTGTATGTATATTTACAAAAATGGAGCATGCCATTGTGTATAGGTATCATAATTTATTAGCTGCTTACTTATTTCTTATTTGGCATTTGGGATGTTTTCTAGGTAGTATTTTTAATAGCACAATGTTTCATAAATAAATTTATATGTATATTTTTGTTTACTTGCTTTAAAATGTTTATAGAACAAATTCTTAGAATTACAGTTTTTCAATTTAAATTTTTGACTGAAATAGCCCTCCAAATACTGAAGTAATTTTTGTTGTAAATAAATAAAAATGCTATTTTCCTATATTCGTATTGACACTCAATGTTATCAATATTTTGATTTTATCTTTACATATCTACTGAATTAAAATTGTATTTCATTGTTTTAGTTAATGTACCTTTAATTGTGAGTGAAGATGAGCCCATTTTATAAATCACTGATTGTTCGTATTTCATTTAAGAGAAAGAAATGTGAAGATATATTTAGGGAATAATTAGTAAAGCAGTTTGTCTGGAGTCTTTGACTAGAGAGTTAGTAGGGTGTCATATTAAAGATGTAGGGGTCAGATTGTGAGCCAAGAATGTGGACTTCACTCTAAAAACTATTGGGAGCCATTAAAGGGTTTGTGTGAAGGTAATATGTAGTGTGTCAAATTTATTGTAATTGGGAAACTGGAAACAAAAATTCACTTAAAATGCTTTGTGATCTTTCAAAGTCTAAAATCATCAGTTAGATCTTTAGAGGATTTAGGCTAATTGTGGTAGTAGTCATGTAAAGAAAAGATTCATGAAAGGGCATCTCAAAGAAAAATCGACAGATGCTGACTGAACAGATTACGTGAAGGAGAGTAGATTTTGATGTCATGGCCTCGGAGGTAGGGAGAAAATGACAGATCTTATGGAAGCAAGAAAATTTTGAATAAACTGATTTGGAGACTAATGGCAGGTTAGACATATATAATTCTGTCTTAAGTGTTATAAATTTAATGAATAAATATGACTTAAGTGCTGACAATGTCCTGGCACCATGTCTATGCTTTGTATAGCATGATGCTCTAAGTGCTTTAAGATTCCTGATTTTGGATTCCTGATCTAAGATTTCTGGATAAGGTTGAAAAAAAAATGTGTTTTTTTTTTTTTGGAAGGTGATAGGAAGAAATGGGCACAATATGGTTATTATGGACTAAACAAGACGTAAGAAGTTTAAGGTTCCCAAGTCAGGAAGACTCAGGTTCCAGTTCTGGCTTCACTTTTTACTCAGTTCACAACCTTGGATAATGTTGAATCCCTAAGATTTAGTTCCCTCCTTTCTACAACAGATACAATGATAGTAATTATTTCAAAGAACTGGTACAAAAAATGAAATAGATCATTTACTAGTGTTCAGTGTAGATCCTTGCATGTAGTAAAAGTTTAATGTTTTAATTATTATTTTTGTTATTGTAACTTTGACTGGACACAATTGTGTGAGTGTCCTGTCTTTCCTTCCAGTTTCCCCTGAAGAGGATTCTGCCCTCACTTAGCCTCATTCCCTTCCTCACCTTAGAAAGGGGTCTGATGTTTCCTGATGCCAAATCAGGAGAAATGTGCTGAAATGGAAAGAGTAAAGTTGGTGGCTGATTCGTAGTGAAAAAAGCTATGGATGGTAAAGATGACCTACTGCAAATAGTCATGGTCCATGGGGAAGGTGCTGAAGGATCAATTTCAGAGGGAAATGAAGAGAGAGGAACAACCAGAAGGAAGATGAGCAGCAAAAAATATTCCCTGGGTTGAAAAATTGGGGATTTGGGGACTGGGAGTTTATGGAGACCTTGGGGAAGCTAGAGAATTGAGAAGAAAGGGATTTTGCTATATTGTGGTGAACCATGCATTTGGATTTCCTTTTCATGTTCCTTGATGAATGTAAGTAAAAGATTTGAGTCAAGTCATATGTTGTGTACTACTGCTGTTACCGCTGGTGCTGCCAGAGAGGACATCATGGAGTAATTGGCGAAAAGTCTTTCCCATGCCCTTTAATCTGTTACCCCTTAACTCACAGCACAGTGCCTGGTACATACTATGTACTAAGTAGATGTCTGTAAAACTGAATTGGTAGCGATAGCAGGCTGAGCTCTCCTCTCTCTTTTTCTTACTTCTCTTAATGGCAGCACCATCCTTTTTCCAGGTTTCTCCCCCACCCCCCAAAATAAAATGTTTGGTGTAATCTATGAAGTTTCCTTCCTTATATCCAGATGGTATCAATCTATCACCAAATCCATGCTTATTCAGTGAGCTTTTTTTCACTCCTTCTATGATTACTCTGGTCCAGAGACTGCACTCAGATGTGTATTTGGGTTAGGCAGGTAACAGAGCTGTCTGGTGCAATGAGATAGGGTATGGTTGGGCTTTAAGAACTGGAAATATGTGGGGTTTGGAAAGGAGCAGTATGTAACAACCTGCTGATCTCTCTCTCTCTCTCTCTCTTAAATTATATATGTGTGTGTGTGTATATATATATATATATTCATATATTTATTTAAGACAGGGTCTCACTCTGTTGCCCCAGGCTGTGGTGCAGTGGCATCATCATAGGTCACTGCAACCTCGAACTCCTGTGCTTAAGAGATCCTCCTGCTTCAGCCTTCTGAGTAGTTGGCACTATAGGCAAGCACTACCATATCTGGATAAGTTTTGTATTTTTTGAAGAGACAGGCTCTCCCTATGTTACTCAGACTGGTCTGGAACTCCTGGCCCCAAGCAATCCTCCTGTCTCAGCTTCCCAAAGTGCTAGAATTACAGGTGCAGCCCATTGCACCCTGCCTGAACCCTTTTCCTTAATTCTGATTCAGTTGACATAGAAATGTTAAGGCTTTAAAAAAAGAGCTTCAAATTTTTAGTGATACAGAAGCTATTAGATGACTTGCTTGAGATCACCATATAAACAGCAGAACTGGGGCCATTTGATCACTCATTTTTTAAACGACTGCTGTGTGCCACACAATGTTCTAAGTGTTGGCAATTTAAGTATAAATATAGTGCCTGCCTCAAGAAATGTATAGGTTTGTAAGACACTAAAGCAACTAAGCAGCTTTCTGGGCTTAGGCAATTCATATCAACTTCTTCCTGTGAAGTCTCCTATAGTTTCAGGCACCCTTACTTCTAACCCTCATGAAATCTATGTTTGTCTGCCTGTTTATTTTTTTTCACTTTCTTCTAAAATTTATCTTTCTTGCAGACACATTCTGGCTGGTGGTTTTTCTCATCTGCCATCTTGCCCCTTCTCTAGACAAGGAATTCTAGCCAAGGAGAATCTAATTGTTAGTTTTGTTACTGCCAGAGCTGTTGGGACACTTGGGTATGTGTCAAAGATACTGAACCCCAAAATACTGAATCCATAAACAGGCATATTTTCTCACCCACAGGCCTATTTGGACTATGGAAGGCTTCCATGCAAAGGGCAGAGTTGTAACATTTCAATTGTGTTAAGGTTAAAGAATGATGTGTACACTCTGCAGGTGGATTGTTCTCAAAAAGGAGGAGGGGAGGGGAAGGATATCAGCT
Organism: Lepilemur ruficaudatus; assembly: GCA_963574885.1. Classification (NCBI taxonomy): domain Eukaryota; kingdom Metazoa; phylum Chordata; class Mammalia; order Primates; family Lepilemuridae; genus Lepilemur; species Lepilemur ruficaudatus. The sequence continues at coordinate 32,418 of CAUYRT010012131.1, read as the reverse complement.
CTGCTTGTCCAGTTCCTGTTCCCAGATTTGTCAATCTAATAATATCCCGAGTTTGTCTATTTCTATGCTGTAGTCTGAATATTTATGTTCCCTCAAAATTCATATGTTGAAATCCTCACCCCCATGGTGGTAGTATTAGAAGGTAAGACCTTTGGGAGGTGATTAAGCCATGGAAGCAGAGCCTTCATGAGTGAGATTAGTACTCTTATGCAAGAGGCCTCAGAGATACCCCTTGTCCTCCTGCCACATGAGGATGAAGGGAGAAGACAGCCATTTATAAAAAAGCAGGCCTTCCCCAGATGCCAAATCTTCCAGGAACCTTAATCTTGGACTTTCCAGCCTCCAGAACAGTGAGAAATAAATTTCTGTTGTTTAAAAACTACCTAGTTTATGGTATTTTGTTATGGCAGTTGAGAGGACCAAGACACCCTGCTATGTTAGTTCATGGATTGTTATTATTGTTTTTGTTGCTTTTCACCCACTGGGTTTAACCACTAAACTTAAGCTCAGTCAGGAGTATGGCTTTCTCTTTTGGGCAGGAGATTAAATTAACATTTTGCAACTAAGGCTGATCACAATGTCCAAAATTACTTGTCAGAGTTTTGCAATGAGAGTGAATGAAACATCGGTACTCTGGTAATAAACTACCATCGACACAGAAATGTCCCAAATTTGAATGTAAATATCTTCTAATTATACAACTTCCAAAGAGATTCCATAGAATAAAACTTCCAAATCAAATTATATTGCTTAAGTAGAATTGAAATTAAAGGACCTTAAGTATTTCTCAATTTCTAATTCTCTCTCTGGTGCCTGAGTAGAGTCAGGTTTTCTTTAGCATCTGTGGCCTGGGTTTTTGACCAAACTATGTGTGGTTCTTGAAGCTGAATCAGTTAAATCTTTTATACTCTTGCTTTAAAAAAAAAGTGTCCAAAGAGTTAATAGAACAAAGAAATTATTCATGTGCCAGTTCTACATCCACTCAACTTGGAAAATGGGTCAATTCCCGTCTCCTCAGGCAGTGATGACAAGCAGAAATGTGTTCGCAGGACCCTGTGCTTAGCGTTGCCAAAATCTCAATAGTATTTAAGAGAAGGAAGATAGATGGAGATATTTTTCTCAGTTCAGACTCACTGTGACTCCTGATTTCAGTTTTTTCAAACCCATGACCAGTGAACTTGAAGCCTAAGATCTCTCCTAAAAACAGTTAATTTTGGCACTATGCCATAACCAGAATTCAGGAGGGGAATCTATCCACATACTCTATACTTTTTTCAGATGTAGAAATTATGATGGTGGTAGCTTTGGTTGATGGGTTTCATTTCAGATGCTTTTCCTTTCTTTTTACATATTCCAACTCTTTTAATTTCTATTTCTCCTTTGCATCTTGGTCTTCTGACACCCCAGTACTTAATGAGTGTGGACTCTACCTAGAGATATAGTGCTCCAATATTTTGTGAGCAGGCGTTTTCCACCCTGTGCCTGTTTACTCCTTTTTGATATGAATTGCCTAAGCCCAGAAACCTGCTTAGTTGCTTTAGTGTCTTACAAACCTATAAATTTCTTGAGGCAGGCACTATACTATGTTTATACTTAAATCGCCAACACTTAGAACATTGTGTGGCACACAACAGTCTTTTAAAAAATGAGTGATCAAATGGCCCCAGTTCTGCTGTTTATATGGTGATCTCAAGCAAGTCATCTAATAGCTTCTGTATCACTGAAAATTTGGAGCTCTTTTTTTAAAATTCCAAAAATCTATAAAAAGGATTTTTATTAAATACTTTTAGTGCCCTGTCACCACATTTTAATTACAATTACATTAGCTAGACAGGTATGGAATATAAAAATAATTGCCCAGTGGTTTTAAACAGTTGAAAATATGGAAGATTTTTTTCTTTTGCCCACTAAGAAAATAATACTTTTCTCTTCTTTTTTTTCTTTCTTTTCTCTTCTTTTTTTCCTTTTATTCCTTTCTTCTTCCCTCTCTCCATCCTTCTCTCCTTCCTTCTTTCTTTCTTCCTTTCTCTTATCTTCTCACATCTGTGAACAATTAGCATGGCAAAGGGAAAAGTTCCTTTAACTTTGGAATTAGTCAGCTCATAACAATTATTTAACATCCACTACATGCCTGGCACTGTTTCAGGAGCGAATTAATGAATTAAACTAAATTCTGTGATAATGTTGGCAATGTTCAATTCAAGTGATTGAAGACATTACTTGATCTCTGAACTCCTGTTTCCTCTAAAATAGAGTTAATGTGACTTAATGAGGTAATGAATGCCAAATTCCTACATATAATATGTGCTCATGAAATGGTACCTATTATTATTATGAAATTCTTTTTGATATATAACTAAGCTTTTCTTTCTTTCTTTTTTTTTTTTTTGAAATTTACTAAATTCCAGGTAGGTGGGGAGAAGCCACAGTTTTATGCTGCTCATGAGTAACTCTCTTGAGATACCTTGAAAAGTAACTCATATGTTGAAAATTGGTGATTAACCCTCTCTACAAGTTTCTTGAGGTTGACACTTTTCTTCTGAATGTATAAGAAATACCTTTCCCTTTCTTTATCCCATTGAACACTTGCTTTTTGCTTCACTTGTCACATGGGTGACTTAGGCAATGTTCCACATGTCCTTAGATAATTTACTCAGTAGAGTAGCCAGAAACCAGGTACAAACTCACTTGATTTTTAAGCTACAGATTTTATACATGGTTTTGATCCTATGGTATGTTTTAAGTCAAAGCCTGTTGTGAACATAAGGAGAGAGCACAGGAAGAGTTCAGCCCATAGCAGATTTTTCTTTTTCGGTCTATATAGTTCAATTTCATAATAGCAATATGAAAGCCAAGCAAAATAATTTCTAGTTGATTTATGCAGTTCTTGTGAATCACTTTGCTTTTGGCCGGGGGCCTTACAATAGCCACCTGAGGTATGGTCTATGTTAACCACTCAGGAAAGTGCTGCCCAGCAGGCTGCTATACTTAAATAATCTGGGTTTGTTATTGCACTCAGCAGTAATGTGGCTTTGAGGGAGATGAGCTTAATGCCAAACACTCCTTTCTGAAGTACAGCAAAGTTCAGAGTCTTAAAGGGGTGGACATCTCATTTTAAAAATCTTCTGATCATTGAATGTTATATGAATTACTGCTGACTCAGTATGATTAAGGGGCAAAAATTTTTATCCTATTACTGAAAATCAGAAAGTGATTCTGAATTGAAAGTGGGATATGAAAGATTTTCTAACATTTTCACATATTTTTGAGGTTTTTGGTAACTGAATATACATGACTATATTTGGAACTAATGCATATAGCTAACTCTTGGGTTTTTGGAGAGGCCATCAGAAGTTCATAGATTATTTAAGCCAGACAGTTCCCTTGATGACAGATTGATTTCAATGAGGCCAACATGACTTAGCTCTCTCTATGTGCTAGTTAGTGTCACACAGAAATACACGCTGTTCCTTGGCCACAGGCTACATTCAAGTCTCTGGTTAGCCATTCCTTATATACTTATTCAAAATTGAAGGTTGGAGCAAACACATCTTAAAGTTGCATCTTGTGACAGTTCTGTGGAATTTCATCTGTGAAATCATCTGACCACTAATTATCCCTTCTAGTAGGGAAATATGGGGGGAAATGAAAAAGCAATTAAATACATGTTCAGAAATATGGTGCATTGAATAGTTTAGGTTTTTGTTTTTCTAAATTACTTAAAACAGTTTATTAGTTGTATGTATACCAGGGATATTTTAATTTAAAAAAATGGTGCTTTCATAGGATAGCTTAACTGTTAAAATAAGTATACAAGTATTTTCTCTCTAGATATCAGTAAATGAAATTAAATTATCTTATATAGTTTTTTAGTAAATGCAATAAATCATTTTCTAATTCACGTATTTGGTTGATCACCTGCAGTTACTAAAGGCAGCACAGTGTTATTGAGAAAGAATGGGTTTTGGAATAAGAAAAATTTGGATTTGAATTCTCATTCCTCCATTTGTTCCCTCCCTGAGCCATGGTAGTCTCTTTGGTAACAGAAGGTCAATAGAATCTACTGTCCAAAGTTGTTGTAAATATTGTATTTAATGCCCTTAGTATCAAAACAGGAACATAGCAGTTGTTGAATTGAGCTACTTTTCCTTCAAAGATTTTTAGAAATGTAGCAAGGGGGATTGACCTCTGCCCAGGCTTTTTGTCAACACCATGAATATTGGAAACATTACGACTGTAAGAAGAAAGATCATATGTGCCACTGTAACTTACTGACTGAGAAAACAAACAACAGAGACACAGCAATTCCTAAATGTTGTATATAAATGTGAAATACCTTCTCATCATCTCACTAGCTCAGAAGTCTGTGGCCACTCTCCTCAAAGTAAAAATAAACTAATAAGCCTTCTGATTGAAGTTCATTTTGATAATCTTCTAAAAGCATTTTATAAGAAATCTAGTCATTTATGTTCCCACTTAATTTAAAGATGCACACACAAAAGGTTTTAAAGCAAAAGATATCCACTCTGTGTAACTGAGAGACCAAACAAGCCTCAGTTTTTACCTTTCCTTTTTACTGATACGTTTCTACTGAGGAATTAGGAGGTCAGATGTTTAAATTTTTATTCATCCTGTTTCATTATTTATGCCTATTCTCCTCTGGGACTTGTTATGGAAAACAGAAAAGGTAGAGGAAAAGAATACATTGACCTAGACTCTGAATCCTCATTTTTTCATGTAAAACATTTTTCCACAATCTCTTGATTTATTTCTTTGTCAAGTATCCAATAAGTGCTTTACACAAAACCATATTCATTTTAAAGCACTTAAATTAGTGTTTTGGTTTTCAGTGGGGAAGGGAAAAATTTATGTGGGTTGTTGCTGGAACAAGATGTGCATTTGAGACTCTGGAATTCTACTGTGATTTTTATGCCTTTTTTCCCTTGCCTTTTTTGTAGCAACTATCAGGGTTGCAATATTGTATTTGTGTTGTTGTTTGTTTAATTTATCTTTAAAATGAATTGAAGTCTGTAGGCAAAATGAGATTTCAGCTTGTCAATGCATTAATGTTGACAATTTAGGATGTGGAATTATTCTTTTGAAACAGTACTAAGTCAGTGCTATACAAACTAATTACTTCTGTGCTCCTGGGAAATCTTAAAATTCTAACTTCTTATAAAACCCCATGAAATTTATCCTTGATGGTAGTAGCTCCCCAGGAACATTGCTAAGGTGACAATATATTTGAGCTATATCTACTGTTTTATTTTGATACCTACTCAGTATCATTTAGATTCCCCATGTCCTTTCAAATTGGTAATATGTTACTTCTCCGTTGCTTGAATTTAATTTGTTTTTAGTGAATTGATTCAGTAGCTATTATATTTCACCCTAGGAATATCTCAATATTACACATGAAAATGAATTAGCTGTATCTTGTAAATGAAGCTTAGTAAGAGAATAGAAAGCTTAGTAAGGGGATAGGATTGATAGGATGATGGATATGCTAATGATTAAAACACAATTATTGTTAAATTTGGTCTCAGCACTGGGACTTCAGCTAAGGAATAAAGAAGCTTTTGTGGTAAACAAAATCTTAAACTAGAAGACATAATATTTGGTTTATAGTCTTAAATCTGCCACAAATTTGGTTTATGATTCTGACTAGTTATTAATCTCTCTGGGCTCAGTTTCATCATCTGTAAAATTATTGTGTGCTTCACAAGGTTTTTTTCCCCTACTTTAACATTATGATTTTGTTTAAATACAAAGATCATCAAACTATCTGATGGTAAGGAGCCGAGAAGCATTCCTGTGCACAAAAGGTTTAGTTTGAAATGATGTTAGAAACTATGATGGAAAACAAGAGTCAGGACATACTTGAACATGAAAGTCAGATACTCTTGTAGGACCCAGGAGAAAACATCTGCCCAAAGACAAAGTAGACCAGAGGGTTCAAGGTCTGAGCAGCCTGGACTTGGGGCACTGAAAAAGGTTATAAGTATAGGACAAATGAATAGATGGATACATTTAAAGCACTAGCTCCAAGAAAACTTCAGTAGTTGAAGTAACAATCTGTCTCGCCCAACCCCTTATGCACTTCTTGTTCAGGCAGTAATAAACCCCAGTTACGTTTGGCTTAGGAACAGAAGGGGCAAATATTAATATAATAGCAAAGCAGGACTATATAGCTAACATAAACTGAGTTTAGGTATAGAAGAAGACAGATTCATCCTTATATATGTAAATTAAACTAGTTTTCTTTTTGCTCTTTCATTTACAACTTTTACTAAAAATTTTCTCATATGTCATTGAATTTAGGCACAGAGCTTGATGTCTAAGGTCACAAAATGTGAAACATAACTAATTCATAATTGTCTTGGTGATGATCACTTAATTTTTAAAAAGCACTGTCAAGTTACATCAATGTTTTGAACCTTCACTAATCTGAAGCTGGGAATATAAACTAGAAATTTGACATTACTACAAAAATGAAAAAGATTATCCTCATTGATTTTTTCTCTGAATCTAGAGGTATATAAGAGACAATACAGATATGACTTTTAAAAATGAAAAATGAAAGGGAAGGACCCAGCTCCTAGCAAAAAGATTAATTGAGGTACCTATTGGATATGTCCACTTGAAGGTCATGTCATCGTTCCGTCTGCTAAACTTCCCACCCTTCTGCTCTGCAGTCCCGCTTGCATTTCTTATTTCTTTCAGGTATCCAAACTTAAAGCTCAAAACTCATCCTTCACTTCTCCCTCTCTCTGGCATTTTGTATCCAGGCAGGTTTTAAGCCCTGTTGATTCTCCATTTAAAATGTATCTAGCATCTAAATTATTTTTTCATGCCTATTGTCAACCTGACCAGATTCCTTCCTGCACTTCCCAAGCTTCTGCTGCCTTCTTAATTCATTTTCAATATACTCTAATTCAGTGTTTTCATCCACAAATCCTATTATTAATGTTCCAACTCTGAAATTTATGTTTTGAAAAGTTCTAATGATAAGATAAGCTACATTTATGAACTGGTAGGATACTATGTTAATTTATCTGTATTTTATAGATCTGAGATATAAAATGTATAACTACAATAAAACTTGATCCACGTGTAATAATCAGCACAACCATGACAAGTACATATGCTTCTTTAGCAGCCTTCCTGGTCCTCCCTTCATGATCCAGGCATCTTGGGACAACAGGCTGCACATCACTGTTCTAATCCATTTGAGTGAAATACCAATTACATTATGCATAGGGACACCATGAATTTATTGTTCAAAGTACATCACTTTGATCAATGAAAGGGAGATACTAATAATTATTATAATTTTGCTGGACAGTGATATAAAACTGAAGCTGTCCCAGGCAAAGTGGAAAGTAGGATATCCCTAGTCATCTCTCCCCTCCTGTAACCTCAGTGCCTTCTACCACCTACAAATACAACTAAAATTAATTTTTAGCTTGGCATTCAGGAACTTCATGTTACCTCTTTCCTTTTCTTTGATGGGTGCACTTACTGATGTCCTCACATCCTTTGCTTAAACTTTTCTACCCTTGCAGATTTACTTTCATTATTGCATCTCATTGGAATAACATTCCCACCTCACTTCACCTATCTAATCTTTATACAACTTTTAAAGTCAAGTTTATTCCCCATATTTCTCACAAAGCTCCCAGGCTTTAGTCTACTGTGATTCATTATTCTTCTCTTTGAACTCCTAAGCATTGGTTGATCACTTGGCCCGTTCATTTCATTTTACATTCGTAACAGATTTTTAGGCTTAGTTAGCAGAATCTCCCTCAAATGCATTTCAGATTCCCAAAGGCATTGTTTTTTACTTGTACTTCCTTTTTCATTTTTGAGTCCTCTTTCACTCTTTCTTCCTACTTTCATTGTCTAGATCCTGGTTTACTTATGAGGAGCTCTGCAGGTGACATCAAATGAAGGAAGGGATTCCATAGGCCAAGGACTAGAAGAGGGAATCTTCATCTGAGATGAGAAAGACAGAGGCTGGAGAGATGGATGAAGCTACAAACCCCATCGTTGCACCAATAGTTAATAGAAGGGAAGTCGGGCAGTATGTCATGAAAGACAGATCATGAGAAGAGAATAAGTAGGCTGGGAACAGATCATGGGAGAAGTTGAGAGGAATGACAGCAATAGAATTCCGAACGTTGTCTAGCTCTAGAAAGTTTTTACCCCAAATGGTCCACAGTTCAGCAACATTGGCATCATCTGAGAACTTATTTGAAATGCAGATGCTAAGGCCCCTCTCTTCATATTAACAAAATCCCTAGGTGATTTGTTAGGGATGCACTAGCCTAGAAGATCCATTTATCTATGCATACAGATTGTATGGTCAAGCCTGGGGCTTGGCACATGAGTAGATCTCTTTGAGTTGAATATTCAGGGGTGGCATTCAGGATATCCAATAATAAAGATGAGTTGTCTATTATTTCCTCATTGGTTTCTTAGTGTTTCAAATGACAATGTAGATCTTGCATAGACTTTCACAAAGGTAGGGATGGAAGAGATTTGAACTCAATGTGGGTTTGAATAATATTTTTCAGATAACAAACTGTGACTTATAAGAGTTGGGTGGAGAATAACTGAAATAATCTAATTATGGATGAACCCAGGTTTTCAAGTGTCTGTTCATGTCATTAGGATCTGTAACTTTTTTGACCTTAAATCTATCCTTGCCAGTTTTAAGTGCTTCAGGACAAGAAAACAGTTGGCCATCTGGTTTTACTAAACACTTTCTCACGTACAAGGACAAGATGTATTACTTGGAGCAGCTAGGAATTGCACTGTTGGAAGAATTTAGGATAATTCTCTATATAAACTACTTCTGAAGGATGAAGAGCTTGGCCTATATCAAAATATAAAGGAATTTCTGCTGAAAGTACTTCTGATTTTTTTCTTAATATGTTTCAGCTATCTGTAGATGGTATATCCATAAACATCTAATTAACTACAGAAGGTATCTCACAGTTTGAGCTACACATAGATACTTGCCCACTCTTCCTTTAATGGAATAGAAATAGAAAACTTGCTATCCAATTTGTTAAGTAAATCTGTTTTACTTTTCTTGTTATTTTCATTATGAAATCAGAGTTAACACTTGGCTAGAAAAAATTCCATTACTTAACAAGAAAAATATTAAATTATATTGAAAAAAACTAATAATAAATTGCTGGTAAGACATTAATTATGTTCTTTAGAAAAAGGCAACATAAAATATTAGAAAGTAACAAAATTCAGCATATTGTGCTAAACATTTTGTTTCCACTATGGAGGTAATAAAAATCTTTCAACATTACTAAATCTATTAATACATTTAAAATCGCTTCCTTTCTTTCCCTGGTGATTTGATATAACGAGTCTCCAGCAAACATTATTTTTATTATTTTTCCCAATGATCTCTGTACAATTTGTCACAGGATGCTTTGATCACAGTGAATAGCCCCACAAAAATATAAGATCAAACTACCAATTTATATCTGGGGATACATTGAAGCAGATGTCAGCTGGCATACATATTTGTCCAGCCACATGCAAGATTGCTCAGCAAATACTTAGTAGATTGTGTTTCTTGATTTTTGTATTTGATAAAATTGTTTGTTTAACCTTTTGAGGCAGCCTCATACAGACATTTGTCAAAATATTGACCATTGTGCAATTTTAACAAGTTGCTAAATTTTCAACGTAATTTAACAGGAGGAGCAGGATAGTTAAACTAGGAATCAGAGAACTATGTTACTGAAACCAGTAACATAATGTCCTCCAATTTACTAAGATTGGAGTAGATGTACTTATAGAGAATTTGTGACTTCAAGGACTCTTAAAATACTCTTTAGAGAATCTATTTTAAGTGAGGGATAATAAAGTAGGGAGGCAAGAACAAACAAAACGTTTACAAAAGCAAACAACTTGTTGTTGCATATAGTATAGCTCAAGACTTGTGCGGAGTGGCATTGCAGGCATCACTAGCCTGTGTGTCTCTCTATTTCTACTTGTAGCACCAGGGTGGCCACACTAACCTCTCCTCAGGTTCCTCGTCAAGTTGTCAGGCCTGTCTTACATGATAGAGGCTGAGAATGCTTGATATTTGCTCTCCCAGGGTACTTTTCATCTAGGATGTGGGCACCTGACCTTCTTTCTACGAATCAGACAAACACATTTTCTGCCAACTTTGAATAAGAAGCTACTGATTCAAAAAAAAAAAAGGGCACTGTAGAAAATCCATTTTGGTGAAGGGCAGTGGCAGCAGAAGCAGGGATAATAATGATTTTCTAGAGGCAGCTGTGGCTTTCAATGTCCAGTGCCAGAAGCAATGGCAGAGCAACTGACAGCATCTAGCACTTACTGGTGGAGGCAGCAGCTACTTCTCTGGATTGGTTTTGTGGCTTGGCCATGGTTTCTTGCCCTCATTTCCACCTGTTCTCCAGTTCAGAGAATTGTGAGCAACACTGTAGGTTTTTCATTAATTCCTTTTTCCCTAAAACCTGGTTGATTTCTGTTGTTTGCAACTTTGAACCCTGATTGATGTGTGCCCCATACTCCTATCTATTCTATTTTATTGCTTACTGTACCTGATTTCCTTTCCCTTTCAGGCCTTGCTGATGCCGTTCTCATCCCGATCCCCCATTACCCCTGTTTGCCTCTCCTGGTGGAAGACGGGACATACAGTGTGATATGCCTTGTAGTCACATCTTACATGGAGAACTAGCCCGGCTGCCACTTGGAAGCAACTTTCTCATGTACAGCTTATTGAATGATGCGTAAGCATTTAGAAGTCACTATATCTGAACAGATGAGGCTCATTCGCAGGTTTTGTGATGCTATGTTTCACTTACGTTCTTTAACAATTTCATTACTTACTATGCACAGATTTTGCCATTGAATGACCTGCATCTATTTTCTTTGTTGAACTGCTGCATGATACAGCTTCAATTGTTTAGAGACATAAAATCACAGGCGACTTTAATTCTATTGACATCCCCAACCTCACCTCCAATGTCTGGGAGGTTAAAAATTATTCATACAAGAGGCCAAACTCCTGATGCTTTCCATTCTAGTATTTACACTGATTTCTTCCAATCAAAATTTTAATTCATTTAAAATTTATAAAAAAGTTATTATGCTGACATTTAAGCTTATTTAGTGGTAAATGTGGCAAGGCTTTCTTTAAATACCACAAAGAGAAAAATTCTAACAAAAAATTTATGATTTTCAATTACTTTTTTAAAAGCAGCAATTTTTGAACACGAAAAAAACAACAAAATGTCACACTTAAAGTCAGACTCTAGGCAATTAGTTTGAGTAGTAAATCTTGTTCTAAAACCAGCAAAACAATTTTGAGTACTTTTTAAAAAAATCCAGATGCTGACTTAATGCAATAAAGTATACTATATCGTCATACGCACAAATCACTAATTTCTACATAAAACGAGATCCCATGTAGCATCTACATAACTCATAGTTTGAGAACAAAGTAGCAATTCAAAGAGGGACAAAAGCTTCACTCAAATATTTTCTATTTTTTAAAGAGAGAGCTATAGTATTCTACAGACCATTAGAGTTGGCTCTTTATTTTGTGAAAAACATGATCAGGAGAGTGTATTAATTTTCTATTACTGCTATAACATGTTACCACACATTTATTGGCTTAAAACAACACAAATTTATTATCTTACACATTTTTAGGAAATCTCACTGCTAACATCAAGATATCAGTAGGGCCACATTCCTTTTGGGAGAGTTTAGGAGAACATTGGCTTCCTTTCCTTTCCTAGCTTTGAGAGGCCCTCTACGTGCCTTATTCTGGTCCACATCTTCTATCTGCAAAGCCAAAGACACTGTAGCTCTGTAACTTTCTTCAAGAATCACATCTTTCTATGACTCTTATTCCCTCTTCCATTTTTAAGGATTCTTGTGATTACATTGAACTCACCTGAATAATTCAAGATAATTTCCTTATTTCATGATCGGCCAATTAGCACTTTAATTCCATGTGCAAACTTAATTCCCTTTTTCCATGTAACTGAACATATTCATAGGTTCTGGGGGTTAGGACATAGACATGTGGGGGTGGGGAGGCGCACGGTTGTACTTGTTATAGAGGGAGATAATGATATAGAGCTATGGTAAAACACGTGGAAATGCTAGAGCCACATTAAGTATGATTCTCTGGGGAGCCCTAGGAATAGTGTGAGGATGTCCCAGGGCCCTGCTACGTAAAATGTGGTCTGTGGATCAGAGCATGGGCATCACCTAGGAGCTTGTTAGAAAGATACAATCTTGAGCCCTACCACAGATTTGTGATCTGCAGTTTAACAAGATCATAAGGTGAGATTCATATGGATATTAAGTATAAAGAAAAGCTCTATTCCCCTTATTCAACCAGAGAAGATTCAATTGTATTTGCGGCAGTTATTAAACTACCACTCTGTTTTCATTTGAAGAAATTGTATGGGAACTGAAAGAAGCTTGAAAATCAGTCATGCAAGATGCAGAAGTTGCAGTGGCATCTTCTCAGCAATTTCTGCTCTCACCATAACCCCAGGTCTTCATTTTGCATTACGAGCTCCTGCTTTGGTAAAAAGTATCATAATTTTCTTGTTATTGGGGGAGACAGAAAAACAGGGGATGAAAAGTGATGGAAAACTGTAGACAGCTAATTGTAAGCTTTCAGAAGATGAAAGGAAGGGTCTTGAGAACAACATATCTGAAAACATGAACTCAATCCGTAGCAAAATTATAGAATGGAGTAATAAAAAATTGTGAGCACTTACGAGAACCTTAGAGAATTTAGACATCATAAAGCTTCAAAATGAGTTTATTGAGAACAAGGTATACAAACTTTATATCCTTTTATAATAGAATTATTAATATGGTAAATTAGGAAAAAATGTACACAATGTATCTTGAGTAAAGTGCTTGATATGCTTGGTAAAGTACTTGATATGATTTGAGAATCCACTGATAAAATGTGGGCTGAAAGACAGAAGTGATCAATTCTGATCTAGTTAAAAACATTGTACCCAAGGTGTGTTGTATGATGACTTATAAGAGCAGAGAGGTGAAGGGCTCATTATAGGTGAGCCTTTGATTCTACACTACTCATTTAAGAAAACAAAAGAGCAATGTTTTTTTCTAATTTTCAGACAAGTTTAAAAGGATAACAAATAGACTATATAATATAAGGAAGCAGAATTAAAAAAGGAATGTTGTGATTAATGTCACAGTGAATACCACCAGGAAATTTCTCTATATATCAATAGACAGAGGTAGTGATCTAATTATTAATATGTGCTTCCCATAGGCCAATAGTGTAATGTGGCTATATGAGGATAGGGAGTAAGCCATATTTGATTTTAAATCCCTAAGACTAGCATAAAATCTAACACTAGGTGCATGTTAAATATTTGCTGAATGAATAATTCTTGAATTATATAAAAGCTAGAGCTATGTCAAGTTATTGTAATAGAAGTCACACCCAAAATATTACATTTACTTCTGGGTACCATATTTTAGAGTTACATTGACAGAATGCTATGCAGGAGAATAAACTAGAAACTCTACTGGGAAAAAAATTGGAAACTGTGTCCTATGCGGAATGTATTAGTGAAATGAAGAAGTAGAAGGGGACATTTAAAATAGGCATTATTTAAACATCTTTATGTAAACATGAGGACAGGCTTGTTGTTCTAATAGGCTGATACAGAGCAAGTGCAGTAAAACTACAAAGCAGTAAATTGTGGTTTAGCATAAGAATTGTCTAACTAACAGGACTGTCTAGAGATGAAAATGGCCTCTCTTGGTGGCGATACATTTTCTACTGTTGGAAGTTAAATGACTGTCGGTCAGGGATGCTGTGGAAAGGAGTGTTCATGGTGTAGGATTCCTTAAAGAACCTTCTCATGTGCAAGCATGCTAGGGCATAGGCTGCATACTTTTGTTTTTAATCTACTATATTATTCAGGAAATATTTATTGACTTAGCATTTTTTTAATGGAGTTATTATCTCTTTAGTTTGCTTCTGTCAATTTAGATGAGACAAAGTGACAGAAGATGAAGGGACCAGGGTATAGGGAATTGGAGGCAGCAAGACATTTAGAAGAGTCAGAAATTTCTAGTGAACTCCGAGTTGCTAAATTTCTATGCGATCCAGTTCTCTTACTGATTTCTCTTTTGCAGTGAATAAAGAAGTTAGAGATGCTGATGAAGCAGAATATTCCCTGGATTTCATTTATTTACTCGTAATTACAATAGGTTTGTACTGCTGGAAAACATTTCGCTCAAGCATTCACTCTTATCCTTACTTCTAGGAACAGAAAAATTTTATGTCCCCAAGAATGTGGAGACACAAAACTTAGAAAAATTGATATTTTACATTCATAGATATGAGCATCATTGTTATTGGGAGTGTTATGCTGTTGTTCAAAGATATAGCCTTACTTTTGATGTGGCATTATAATGTAAACATTACCACTTGAGTAAGATGATTTCCTAAGGGGGACAGGTAGATTCAGAAAGAGACCCTGGCAGGTAAGATAGTTCCTGTGCTAGGACACTCAAGGAGAGGGGGAAATAGATATTATAGTTTAGCGACAAAATCTCTTGAACAGAGAAGGGAAATAAGGGGCTCAATGTGTTTTCTAGGCACATTGCAGTGCATTTAATGACCGTCATATTGAATCAAAGAGTAAAAATTTGCATCTCAATCAGACAACATAAAGTTCTAGAAAAGTTTTTTTGTGACAAAATACTTGCAGAATTACATAGTAAAATTAAACAAAAACACTTGAATTGATGTTTGTCATAACTCTCCCCCTCTTGTCCCTGGTAAATTTGAGGGTAAAGCTAGTGTTTGGTTAAACAAAGAGATTGTTCTGGGCATGACAATGTGAAATAAAGATCTTCTGTCTAATTTTTCCCATATGTTGGAATAACAAAGTTTATTGTTCAGAATAACTTTGATGGGGCAAAAAAGTTAATGAAGTAAAAACAAGTAACAAATCTTGTAAATTCATTACAATCCTGAATCTCCCACTGTCAAATGTTACTATTAGTTGCTATTAACATTGCCGTTTCTCTAGAGTAGTATCTACAAGTCATGTTCTCATATATACATTAGGCTATCATTTTTGAGCCTGTTCCCTTTATTATCATTTAAAATGTTACTTGCTACAGAATAGGAATATATGTAACATATTTGAAACTTCTAAAACTTAATTATATCATATGCACCAAAGAACCCATCATTGAAGTAAAAATGTTAGTAATGTTTAAACATTTAAACCATCTAAACTGGGGGTTCTCTTGTTTGTTATCCTTTTGACTCTCCACTCTTCTCTGAGAATCAACACAGAGATTTATCATTCTCTTGCCTTAAATAAAAAAAAAAGTCACCTATGTATGTATACCTAAGCAATACAGTATTATTTTTTGCTTGTTTGAACTATAAAATTTGTGTCATACTGTATGTAGCCTTCTGAGACTTGCTTGTGTTCACCCAACACTATGTATGTAAGAGGCATCTATGTTGTAGCAAGTTGTAGTTTAGTCGGTATTTCCTTGCGTGAATTTCCAATTTATTTATCTATTCTTTTTTAGATGATTATTATTGTTTTTCTAATTCTATTTTATTATTACAAACATTGTTGCTGTGCACCTTTTGGAGCATATGTGCAGGAGTTTCTCTAGTGTATATATAAGAATTTCTCTAGGAGTGGAAGTTCTGGGTAATGAGATATATACAAGTTCTGCTTTATAGAGTAAGGCCAAACTGTTTTCCAAATTGTTCCAATTTGTCCTTTTCCTCACAATATATGTTATAGTTGATCCTTATTCTCTCCAACATTTGGTATAAGACTTCTCAATTTTTGCCATTTGAATTGTCACAAATATTTTATTTTAAACGTGAACATGCATAGATTTTTTTTTAAAAAAAGAAATATTAATAAAATGACAAGAAAACATCATGTTGCTCATTTGGCCAACAAATATTTATTGAATACCTAGTGAGTACCAATCACTAAGAAAAACGTGAATATATAAAGAAAAAATGTAAGGAAATTACAATATGCATAAAATTAAAGCATTCAAATAATAGTACAAGAAAATGGTATTCTCATTTTTCAATTTTTCTCTCCTTTCCCTTCAGAGTCTTTGTTTCTGTACCATAGAACTTCCCAAGAAAGAAACCTAAGTAGTTTCTACTTTCAAAATGACCCTTAGAAACAGAGTCTGTCCGACCTGTTTTATTCCTGCCATTTATTCTATCAGCTCCCCCTTGGACTGCCATTGACTCTGCTATCGAAGGATGACCCAGATCTAAGTGTGGGCAGAGGGAGAGTTTCACGAATGAGACTTTTTTTCACTTGAATGAAAAGAGGTAGGAAAGTAGAAGAATGGGAAGATTTGGTTCCAACTATTTAGTGCAGGACCCTGCGTGTCAGATTGAAAGAGTTTGGACTTCGTAGACGACAAGGAGCAGCTAAAGGATTTTTTAACAACTCATTTTCTTAGTTACTGATTTACTTAGAAAGGAGTACACTTAGAAGGTATTTGTTGAAGCTAAACATACAAAGGAAAAGTAGACATGTGTAAGTCCCAGAAATATTTTTTTCATGGAGAAAATAAGAGTAAACTAATATGTGGTACTGAAAATCAGTATTAAAGATGGTCTCTAAGTTAGTGTTTTCAAAAAATACAGCAAATTAACCAAACCACACTATCCTGGAAGAAAAGGAAAAAAATTAACATTCTTTATTTCTTACCCAACATGAATTATTCCAGATAAATTTGATGCTTACCCTAAAGCAATATTTTGTTTCCAAACAGTGTATTACTTTATTTTTTAAACTTTTGTTTTGTATTGCTTTAATGTCAAACATGATTAATTACTTTCCTAGTTTGTATATAACACAAATTCCTATCAAACCCCATAGCTCAATATTCATTGATTTGGACTTTTCGTTTATGTAGCCAAACATGTTTTTAGAAAGACTGTGAAGATCACCACGAAGACCCAGAGGCCAAATGAAGTATGGAGTGAGCTAGAATCCTGCAATGGACCGAACGATGTTCACAATGTCCTGTTTGTCCGAGCAGTGCTTTATAGAATAGTTTTATGTGACTTTTCCCATGAGAATCTTTTCTAGTGAGTTTTGAGAAAAAGTGTCATTAATAAAGATAAAAGAGAATTGCAAATTCCAGGACACATATATAATTTTTTTAGGGTTGATGAAATTTAAACTATCCAAGGGTGTTTTGTGATCATACATTTCTCCCCCCATTAAATGAATAACTTTAAATTTGTGATTGCTAAACAAAACTGTCAGAAAGAGCCTTCCAAGTAGTAACTTTCAAGATGAACACTATTAATTCTTCTGTAAGTAGGGACAATTTGTGTGGTACTTATATCTTAAAGAAAAGGAATAAAAGAGGTAACCATTTCTCTTAAAATGAAATGATGCTTTTTTTCTTCATTATTGTTTCTACTCAATCCATACAGACCAAATTAACCCTCAATATTCTGAAATAATTCCCATAGGTGGATATGTCTTTTGAGTTTGACTGGAATGATCACTGTATGCGATATTAGTGTTGGTAGAACTTTAAAATTTTCTAACAAAACTATATAAATACCAATAATATTTTTAAACCAGTTTTTTGTTATGCTTTTAAGTTACTCCACATTTCACTGAATTGCATAAGCAGATCCACAGTTGTTCAATGCTCATAATGGGGAGAAGAGGAGAAAAAAATATTATGGCAGAACCTGTCTGGAAACTTTTCCATGCTGTAAATGAAGTATGGCATTGTCTTTTGCTTCATTACGTGAAGTTTACAGGCTTAACTTTCAAAAGTAGATATCAACCTTTCAAAGATAAACAATGAAACCAAAACATACACACAATCTTAAACTTACGATTTGGTTTACCTTAATCAAGCCTGGAGCATATTTGCTAATGACTGAAGGAAGCCATTTTATGACTTTATTAGAACAGTTTGTTTTAGTATATTATTTATTCATATATCTATTCCCTTTTATTCCCATTTCCCTTTCCCATCTGCATATAATCAGTAACTCTACTGTGTCTGATGTGTATATTTGAAATATTTTATACATCTTTCACTAGTAAAGTAGATTTTTAAATCAAACTAAGCTAAATCTCTACTTTTTTCAATGATATTATTCTTGGTCTTCTAAAAAAATAGTGATTTTTTTCTTATTTTGTGTGTGGCTATGTGCTTTCGCTTTTTTAAAATACTTTTTTAAATTAAAAAAGTGCTTTATTTTGATTAAGAATCAGAGAAAAATAGATGACACATAATTCCACTGCCTCAAGATGGTCAGTTAACTAACTGGCTTTCTTTCAACTTTCAAAAATGATTCTTTAAAAATAAAATTGAGTTCTTATTTTATATGCAATTTTGTGATTTTTTTCTCTATGTACATTATAATATAAGCACTTCATTTGAGCTCTTTTAAACATAATTTTATTGGCTGTATCATATTCCATTATATAGATTATTTAATCATCGTTTTAATGTTAGACTTTTGTTTGCAATTTTTGTTATTATTTTGTTCTTATAATATTAATTGAACTTTTTTGTACATAAATATTGCTCTTGTAGGTTATTTATTCCTTATAATGAATTTTTAGATGTGGAAATACTGGCTTTTAAAATACATGGCCAAGTTATTTTCAGAAAGGCTCCATCAGTTGTCATTCTCACCAGCAGCATATGAGAGTACCCATATTATTAAGCTCTTGCAAATGGTGAGTATTGCCTTTATTGCTTCTTTAGTGAGTTAAAATAAAGCAGCATCCCATTTTTACTTATTTTGCATTTTTTATTGGTACAGTTTAACATTTTTTCCAAGCATTCATCATCTATTTGCAATTCTTCTTTAAAAATTGTTTACCCATTATCTTTGTTCATTTATCAATGAGAGCTTAGTGCTTTTCTTATTTATAAGTATGAGCTGTTTGTTGTATTTGCAAAGTGTTTTTTAAATTTTGTTCTGATTTTAATTTTTGCCTTTTTATTTGCTTTTTAATGTTGCAAAGTTTTAAATTTTGAGTTATTAAAACTTTTTCAAACTTTTCTTCTCGATTATTTACATTGTTTATATAAATGTGTATTTACTATATATAATTCTTTAATCTATGTGTAATTTGTGCCTATTAAATATCTAAATTGTGTATTTTTCAAAACTTAAGTATCTCAGCTCTATCTCCCCCCTTAATCTATGATTTATGATACCTTCTCTAATGTAGCTGAAATTTGTTCTGGGAGTTTTTTGATTCCTTTGATCTCTCTATTCATGCATTCCTCAGGACTACACTTATTTAATTAAATTTTTGTGGTATGTGGCTTGGTGTGGTGGCTCACACTTTGGGAGGCTGAGGCAAGAGGACACTTGAGGCCAGGAATTAGAGATCAGCCTGAGCACCATAGAGAAGCCTCATCTCTACAAAAAAAAAAAAAAAAAATACAAAAATTAGCCGGGCATGGTGGTGCATACCTGTAGTCCCAGCTACTCAGGAGGCTGAGGCAGGAGAATCCCTTGAGCCCCAGAATTTGAGGTTGCAGTGAGCTATGACACCACTGCACTCTAGCCTGAGCAACAGTGAGACCCTGTCTCAAAAAAAAAATTTTTTTTTTTGTGGTATGTCTCAGCTGTATCATATACCTGATGGGTCTTGCCCTGAAATTTTGAAAAACTTTGCCCGCTGGTTTGCCCTCAGTGGTTGGAATTGCTTGGCCTCAGAACACTTCACTGCATCTCTCTTAGCATCTGGAGGCACTTTCATTGTGTTTCATCCAAGGGCAACAGATGCTGATCAAGCTGCCTTAGGAGCTAGAGGATTCTTGGCTATTAATGGGGAAATCAGAGGAAGGAATCAACAAAGTAGCTGCCAGTTACTGTAGCACAAGAAGAGGAAACCACAGGCCCAGAGGAGTAGGCAAGAATTACTTGCAACCTCTGAGCCCTCTGTGAGGAAGTCATGGTGGAAAAGAACCACATATGGCCTATGACCCCACAAGGCAGGAAAGGGAACATTGGGGAAATATCCACACAAACCTTGAGAGAGTTCGGTGAGTGTGAAACTGTTATGAAGATTCAAGAGAATGAATTTAACCATCTTCATGGATTAAGAGAGTTTCAGATAAACCAGGGTAAGCTAAACCTTTAACGTAGTATAAACTCACTGAAAGTAGTTTAGTAAGTTATATGATTATTGTAGTAAATAAAAATAAGATAATTTCAGTTCCAAGCAGAATCACATTTTGGATTAGAGTTTAGAATGAGACTTACATAAATGAATATTGGAGTACACTCTCTCATACATTGTGCTCCTCAAAAGGAGGTAGGGAGAAAGAGAGCTCAATGTCTTGCACTCCCTGCATGCGCAAGTAAGGAGGGGAGAAAGTTTAACTGCCACAGAAAAATATCTAAAGGCAGAAACTCCTTTGGAGGAGGTGATACTAATTACTGTTGGCCATCTATGTAGGAGTTTTAGCTTGAAGACCAGGATTGTGATTTCCCCAAAGGAGGGGCTAAGCGAACTTCATGCTGTCACTGAATATAATAATTCCTACTTATACCCGGCTGCTTCTCACCTACAGGTCATCATTCTGCCTACAGAAACTCCTTTACCTCTCTTCACATCTTCTGTCTTTGTCCTAAAACAGAAGGAGACTATGGAAAGAGTGTGTATGTGTGTGTATATATAATCTCCCAATTTATCACCCCTCAAAAATGTAGCCTGCAAGATATGAGGGAATAAACAGAGCTGAAGTTTTTAGAGTTCATTTAGTTTGATTTTTCTAGCACTCCTAATTATCTAGAAAGGATTTTGCCATTACCTTGAAAATCGGCTTAGCACTTTTTATTTTCTGTTAGGCAGAAGGTTAAAGAGAAATAGCTGCACAACCCCTGATGCCACAGAATAAACACCTTCCTGTCTTCTCCTTGGAAGAAAAAAATATTTCTTAATTCTACCTTTTATAGGGATAAGTTCCTCCAGTATTTTAAGACAAAGGCTGTTGCTGGTTAACTGTGATTTTATTTATTCACATAGTTATTTGTGTCTCTCTCTAGCAGATGGTTATTTCAGGTAATAGTTCATAGTAAACCTTTTTTCACAATCATTGTTATATTACAGGAGTGGTCAGTACTGCCACAGGAAGCTGGAAGGTAAGTTTTGAGCAGTCATTATCAGTAAATAGAACAGGACACCTCAGACAAGAGTTTTGTTTGTTTGTTTTGTTTATTAAATCTACATTTTGAGGCTTATATCATTTCTAATCACAGACAGTTGACATTCTAATATCCCAATGACTCTCCTGGTAACAGAGACCATTGTGCAATGACCTTATTATGGTGTGTGCCAAATGAGGGTGGCTTTCACCAAGTTGGCATAATGCCAGTGTACAGAGTATACAATTTTGATGTCAAAATACTGATGTTTCCTTATGTTTTTATAGCACCTTTTTCTAAAGAGCCAAAGACCCTATGCCAATAGCAACGCATTTTCTTTATAGTAGGCCTAGTTCATTTTAGTTTATCAAGCACTTATTATTGATTAGCCAGGTACTGTCCTTGCTGGGGCAGACAGAGAAGAATTCATAAAATGTGGGCCTTGCAGTTCAGTGATTTTCAAACTTCAGTGTGCCTAAGAATCATTTGAGAGGCTTGTTAAAAATGTCTATTTCTGCATTATTTTTGTCCTTACTAATACTAATTCTAATGCTAATACTAATTCAGACAGTCTGGGAAAGGCCCAGTAGTTTGTATTTTAATCAAATATTTCAGGTAATTCTGGTGCAGACAGTTTTTAGGCATCATTAAAAGAATATTTAAGGAAGAACACAGACTCTGGGATCAGATTGACCAGGTATTGGTTTCACAGTTACTAATTGTGTGATCACTTGTAAGTTCCTAGACCTTAAACTCTCCAAATCTCATGTTCCTCATTAGGAATATTGGATAAGAAGATATATAAAAAGTACTTGGCATTAGGTGATATCTCATTGTGGTTTTGAGTTGAATTTCCCTGATAATTAGAGAAGCTTTTCACATTTGTTGGCCATTTGTCTATCTTCTTTTGAAAAGCTTCTGTTTATGTCTTTTGTGCACTTTTTAATAGGGTTGTTTGTTTTTTTCTTGCTTATTTGCTTAAGTTCTTTGTAGATTCTGGTTATTAGCCCTTTATCAGATGTATAACATGGAAATATTTCCTTCCATTCCATAGGTTGTCTATTTGCTCTGTTGATTGTTTCCTTGGCTGTGCAGAAGCTTTTTAATTTTATCAGGTCCTATTTATTATTTTTTGTTGTTGCTATGATTGCCATTGGGATCTTCTTCATAAATTCTTTGCCTAAGCTGATATTTAAAAGAGTTTTTCCAACATTTTCTTCTAGAATTCTTATAGTTTCATGTCTTAGGTTTAAGTCTGTTATCCACCTTGAATTAATTTTTGTGGGAGGTGAGAGATAAGGGTCCTGTTTCAATCTTCTACATGTGGCTACCCATTTTTCCCGGCACCATTTATTGAATAGGGCTTCTTTTCCCCAGTGTATATTATTGTTGTCTCCTTTGCAAAGATCAGATGGCAATATGTGGATGGTTTTATAGCTGGGTTCTCTGTTATGTTCCATTGGTATATCTCTCTATTTTTGTGTCAGTACTATGCTATTTGGTTACTAGAGCCTTGTGATATAGCTTGAAGTCTGGCAAAGTGATGCCTCCTGATTTATTCCTTTTGCTTAAAGTTGCTTTGGCTTTCGAAGTTTTTTCTGGTTCCATACAAAGTGTAGAATTATTTTTTCTAGATCTGCAAAAAGTGACGTTGGTATTTTAATGGGGATTGCATTGAATCTGTAAACTACTTTGGGTAGTATATACATTTTAACAATGTTGATTCTGTCAATCCATGAGCATGATGTTTTTCCATTTGTTTACATCCTCTACAATTTCCTTCCTCAGTAATTTATGGTTCTCCTTGTAGAGATCCTTAACCTCCAATAAGACATCACCTAACTCTAGTGAGAATGGCTTTTATCAAAAAATCCCAAAACAACAGATGCTTGTATGGATGCAGAGACAAGGAAACACTTATACACTGTTGGTGAGACAGCAAATTAGTACAATCGCTATGGAAAACGCTAGGGAGAGTCCTCAAAGAACTAAAAGTAGAACTACCGTTTGATGCAGCAATCCCACTACTGAGTGTTTACCCAAAGGAAAAAAAAGCCATTTTACCAAAAAGACACTTACACTCAAATGTTTGTTACAGCACAATTCACAATTGCAGAGATGTGAAATCAACCCAAGTGCTCATCAATACATGAGTGGATTAATAAAATGTGGTATATGTATACCATGGAAATTTCAGGCATAAGATAAAAATTAATAAGATAAGATAAGCCATAAGATAAGAATTAATACCTTTTGTAACAACCTGGATGTAACAGGAAACCATTACCTAAGAGAAGTATTGCAAGAATGGAAAAAGAAACACCACATGTACTCACTATTAAATTGGAACTAACCGATCAGCACTCATGAGCACATACAGAAGTAAATCTCAAAGGAAATCAAACAGGTGGAGGGGGAGGGAAGAGGAAGTGGGTGAAAAATCACACCTAACAGGTACAATGTACACTGTCTGGGTGATGGGCACACTTATACTTTGACTTAAGCTATACAAAAGCAATCCATGTAACCCAAACATTGGTACCCTGTAATATTCTGAAATAAAAAAAAAATTTACTTGCCTCAGCTGGGGTGAAACTCACTAAGTGAGTGTCTTTGTTAGTATTAACAAGCAAATCTAGACCAGCTTTACTACTTTTGTGCAATCCAATTGGGAAATGTTCAAAGTAGGAATCTGGGGATAATTGAGGAGTTTAGGAGGAGTGGACTTATGATGAAAGGCAAGAATAATTCAACATTTACAACTGCATAAAGTTAAAAGGTTTAGAGTGGTCACGGGAAGAGACTTAGCTAAAGGGCATAAAGGAGGCGAAGCTGACCAAAATGCAATGAGGGGATTAAAGTATTTGATGTAGCTAGACCAAAGAAAAGGAAATTGCAACAGTCTTCCTAATAAACAGCAGAGAGGGTTACTGGTCACTCCAAATGTTGGAAGGAACATTAATTTAAAAAAAAAAAAACTACTAAAATACTGTTTTAACAAAAGCAAAAAACAATTGTTCTCTTATCCTTTGTTGATATACGAAAAAGAAAAAGAAAAAAAAAATGCCCAGCAAATTTTGTCTCTAAAGAGCAAAAAAACAAAAATTTAAAGACAGTAAAGAATGGAAACCATCAGATTAGGGATCCATATCCTGGGACTATTATTATTTTAAAATGCATTTGTACTGAAAATTATGAACTACATCAATTTTAAATAACATTTTAATGACCTTATGAAGTTTTAAAATAATTAAACCAACAGTTATTTCATTGCACTATTTTTAATGTCATTTTATACTCAAAATTTCTATGTAGTAGGGTGTATGAGACAAAAAGGGTAAATGGAAAATCATTAAAAGTGAATTTACTGGAAAAAAATTTATTTTTATAAATTGCTTATTCAAAACTTGGACCCCCAAATCAGGGACCAGCTAGTTTTTAAGTTGAAACAGGAAAACCCACATGACCCTAACCAGCCTGGAGAGCTTTAAGTTGCGTGCCAATAGATAATGAACCAAAGACTGCCAAAAGCCAATCAGAAAGCCTCTCTATAACCCTCCCTCACATCTTACCTAATAGAAAATCTCAGCCTAATAGAAGACTCGCCCATCAAAGACTTTCGTAAGACTTCCTCCTCTTATTCAATAAAACTCACTATTCTTTTAAACAATTTGCAGTCTACCAGAATTAAAGTGACAGTAGCTGAATTATTGAATTTCTGGATAAGTGGCCTTTGATTAACTTTGTATGTGGTTTTTTGACAATTGACAAAATCCTTTTGACAACTTGTATGAAGGTTAGGTTTTAATCTTAGTCATGGCTATACTGTGATAGTGTGTGCTTGATATCACAGAAACTGGGTCACAAAACATCCCTATACATGTACAGACACATCACAAAACACACACAGATTCTTTCAACAAGCAGCCTCCCCTGTTAAAAACAGAATATAAAATCCTCAATGTTTTAGCAAAAAGATCTCATGAGAGAACGTGTCTATATTGGGAGGCTTGGTTTCTTCTGAAGGGCTGTGCAATAGCCTCACTGTATCTTAGTTCACTGCTATAGCCTAGGTCTTGCCAGCTCCTTCCCCCAGGAGATGGTCTCTATCCTTATACTTGTATTGTATATGTGTGTGGAAGAAGTGGAGAAAGACTAAGAGAAGGAAGAGGAGTAAGTCTTGGTTTCAAGAATGGGAAAGGTATAGTTAAGTATGGAGTAAAGCAGAAATCAAATAATAATTTGCAACTAAGTAGGTTAATATTTGCCTGACACATTATAATGCTTTATAAATATGTATTTAAACAAATACATTGGTTACTAAAAAGAAGAATATACATCCTTTATGCTTGAATAAGCTAATTTCCCCCAGTGATTATAATACGAAAGAGGTAGTGGGTAGGATGGAGAGTACTTGCAGAGCCAACCTTACCTATGTTGGTCAATGAACCAGGCGCTTAATGTGTTTTGGTAGATTGCTAAAAGTCTGTGCTCCCAAAATTTCGCCCACATTGAATGGCTGGGATGACTAAAACTTATAACATTGAAGGAATAGACTTTTAGAGAATCCTGGTGAATGAATTGCTCAATTTCAGGGCACCATTTAAAAATGTCAGTGTGTTCTCTGGAAAGTATGACACATCATTACGTTAGCACCTATTAATCTCTAATATTGACTTGTTTATTTAATTAGGAGTTAGAGGCAGAGACTCAAGGAGGCAGAGAAGATTATAAAAGAGATGTAGGTAAGGGCAGAAGGCAAAATTTATTCATGTCTAAATTTTGGATAGGGTTGCCAAAAGCATTTCTCTATGTTGTTAATAATATGCAGTTTTTCCTTCTTTGAAAAATGTCTGGAGCCTCTTCTTTCAATTTCTCTTTCCTTCCTTCCTTTCCCTCTCTGTCTTCCTCTCTTCTTTTCTTCATGTTTTCTTCACTTTTACATATACTTAGAATAGACCCTTACAATTAAAAATCTTATTAAGGAGGAAAATGGAAATGCCTATTGGCCAGATTAAGCATCTGTTGGTCTGATAGATCAGAACAGTTTTAAGAACTTTGGCAGACCTCACAGGGAAGAATGCAGGATGGGATAGTTGCCCAGCTCATCTCAGGAGAAAAGGTTTAGCGAAAACATGACCTGAGAGGAGGAGCAAGTCCCACCCAGATCGCAGCAGGCCTGGCTGCAGTTTTATTATATGGCAAGCCTGCTTGTCTGGCACTCAGGGAACAACCCACCAGATGAGGTCAGCTTTGTGGAGAGAAGAAAGCTTACAGAGGAAAATACCTCAAGCTTGGACTGCAGTAGTCGCTGGGAATCAAAATAATGTAAGGGGAGCCCTAAAAATGGATTTATTAACAACTACCAACACTTATTACACACTTGTGCTATTTCAGGTACTATTTTAAGAATTTACATGTTTTAATTTGTTTATTCCTTACAACAATCCTGTGAGGTAGATGTTAATCTTATCTCCATTTTATAGAAGAGAAACTCGTCAATATTATCAATGATGCAATATTATCAATGATGCACCACCCTTCTTGTGCATGTCTCATAGTGGCTGTGTGAGAATTGCTTTAGGGTATATACATGGGAGTGGAATGATGGGTCACAGGGAATGCACATCTTCACCTCCTAGATACAAGGTCACATCATTCACCTAGATAAGATCAAATTGTTTTCCAGAGTAATTGTGCCTTTTTACTAGCAATTCATAAAATCTCTTACTGCTCCATGTTGTCAGACTTTTAAACTTTTGTCAACTTAAGGGGTGTGGAATTGTATCTAATTTGCCTTTGTAGTTCACTGGTTCCTAATGCTCTATCATATTTTTATGTGTTTATTGAACACACTGTTTTCCTTTTCTAGGAATTTACTTTTCATTGTTTGTGAGTTATGCTTGTTTTATTTGATTATACAGTTTAGCCTTCAATAACACAAGTCTGAACTCTGTGGGTTCACTTATATGTGGATTCTTTTCAATAAATATATTGGAAAACTTTTTGAAGATTTATGACAATTTGAAAAAACTCACAAATGAACTGTGTAGCCTAGAAAGATTGAAAAAAATTAGCCAGGTCTGGTGTCTAATGCTTGTAATCCCAGTTACTTGGAGTTGGAGACCAGCCTAGTGGGACCCCATCTCAAAAAAAGAAAAGAAATATTGAAAAAAATTAAGAAAAAGTTAGGAATGTCAAGGATACATAAAATATATGCAGACACTAGTTTATTTTACTACCATAAATATGCAATCTATTATAAAAAGTTAAAATTTATCAAAACTTATACACAGAAATACTTAGACTGTACATTGCACTATTAGCAGGCTAGAGAAATATAAACAAAGGTAAAGATGCAGTATTAAATCATAACTGTATAAAACTAACTGTAGTACATACTGTACTGCTGTAATAATTTTGTCACCATCTCCTGTTCTTATTGCAGTGAACTCAAGTATTGCTAGTGTTGTCTTAAAACACCCTGTGATGCTAATCATCTCTGCATGAGCAGTTTATCTCCAGTAAATTGCATATTACAGTAGAAAGTGATTTCTTATGGTTCTTGTATATTTCTCATTGTGTTTATTGCAATACCATGCATCTTAAATAATGTCATGGGACCCATACAGAGTGCCACTGGTGATGCTGACAGTGCTCCCAAGAAGCAAAGTCATGACATTACAAGAAAAATTTGAATTCCTTGATATGTACCATAGACTGAAGTGTGCATATGTGTTTGCCCTCCATTTCAAGACAAATGAACACTTAAGGATCATTGCAAAAAAAAAAAAGAAAGAAAGAAAGGTAACTTGTGAAGCTGTGAGCTGTAGCTATGCCAGCAGGTAGGAAAAACCTTGCACTTTTTGTGAAATATCCTTTTATCTTGTATTGAAAACACTGCTTTTATGTGGGTGCAGGATTGCTATAGTAAAGGTATACCTATAGACTTTAATATGATTTGAGAAAAAAATGAAGTCATTATATGACAATTTAAAGTAAAAGAAAGGCGAAGGATCTAAAGCCAAATAATTTGATGCCGGCCAAAGATGGTTTGATAATTTTAGAAAGAGATTTGGCTTAAAAAATATCAAGATAACAAGAGAAGCAGCTTTTGCTGACCAAAAACAGCAGACAAATTTCCATACACTGTTAAGAAAATCATTGAGGAGAAAGAATATCTTCCAGGACAGATTTTTAATTCAGAAGAAAGTATCCTATTCCTGAAAAAAATGCCACAAAGGACATCTATTAGTAAAGAAGAGAATTGATTACCAGGATTTAAGGCAAGAAGGACTAGGCTAATTCTACTGTTTCATGGATATACAGTGGATTTTATGATTAGGACTACTCTTATCTATAAAGTTGCTAACCCCTGATCCTTGAAGAGAAAATATAAATGATAGGAGCTGGTTTTTGGTTGTACAACAAGAAGGCTTGGACAATGAAAACCCTTTCTTTGGATTGGTTCTACTGATGATTTGTTTTTGAAGTCAGGAATTATCTTGCCAGAAGGGGATTGCCTTTTAAAGTTCTTTTGATATTACCAATGCCCCTGGTCACCCAGAGCCCCATGAGTTCAACACCAAAGGCATCAAAGTGGTCTACCTGCCCCCAAAGACAACATCTCCAATTCAGCCTCTAGATCAGGGGATCATGAGGAACTTTCAGACTCATTACACAAGGTACTATACGGAAATGATTGCCAACACTATGGAAGAGAGCCCCAATAGAGAGAACATCATGAAAGTCTAGAAGGGTTACACCATTGAAGATGTCACTGTTGTTATAGATAAAGGTGTGAAAGTCATTAAGCCTGAAACAATAAATTCCTGTCAGAGAAAACTGTGTTTATATGTTTGCATAACCTCATAGGATTTATGACAAAGCCAATTAAGGAAATCATGAATGGGATTGTGGAGATGGCAAAAAAGGTTGGGGGGGTGGTTTAAAGGCTTTCAAGATACTGATCTTGGAGAAATTTGACAGCTAATACTGACCACACAAGAGGATTAACAAAAGAAGACTTGATGGAGATGAGTGCTTCAGAACCAATGCCAGACCATGAAGAAAAAAATGTAGAAAAAACAGTGCTTAAAAACAAATTTACATTAGACAATCTGGCAGAAGGGTTCTAACCATTCAGCCTGATTTTGACTTTTTTTTTTTTTTTTTAACAGCATGGACCCTTCTGTGATATGGGCACTGAAACAAAAGGAAACGGTGGAAGAAGGATTGATATCATAGAGAAACGTTTTTAGAGAAATCAAAAAGCAAGCATATTAGACAGATACTATAATTTCTGTAAAGTTACACCAAGTGTGCCTTTCTCTCCTTCTACCCCCTCCACCTCTTCTGTCTCTGCTACCTCTATGACAGCAAGAACAACCCTTCCTCTCCCTCCTCCTCCTCAGTCTACTCAACGTGAAGATGACAAAGATGAAGACCTTTACGATGATCCACTTCCACCTAAAATAGTGAATATGTTTTCTCTTCCTTACAATTTTCTTAATAACTTTTTTCTCTAGCTTACTTTATTGTAACAATATAGTATACAATGCAGATAACATAAAAATATGTGTTAATCAATTGTTTTTGTTATTGGTAAGGATTTCAGGCCACAGTAGGCTATCAGTAGTTAAGTTTTTGGGGAGTCAAAAGTTATATGTGGATTTTCAATTGTCCCGGTGATCAGTGCCCCTAATCTCCATGTTGTTCGAGGGTCAACTGTACATGATTATATACTTTGGCTACTAATTTTCTGTGGTTAGATGCAGCACAAATAATCTTTCCCAGTCTTTCTCCCTTTCTCCTTCTCTTTCATAGTGTCTTTTGACATATATTAGTTTTCAATTTTAATATAGTCAATTTATTGGTCTTTTACTTATTGGTTCATTCTTTCTACCCTGAAGACCTAAAGACATTTTTCTGTATATAGCAATCTCATCTTCATTAGGTATGTCTCAAGTTCTCATATGTGCATGGTTCTGTCTGTGGGATTTCTTTCTGGTCTCTTCCTATTTCCCCTCTTCTTGATCATCATCATCTTTTTCTTCTTTTTTCTTAAATTCCTGTGACAGTATCACATTGTCTCAATTACTTTTACTTTATAATTAGCCAGGATATTAGTAGAGTGACTCTCCATACCTTATTATTTTTCTTCAGTATTGTATTTATTTAGCTTGGGTCTTATCATTTTTCCTCAGTATTATATTTACTATTCTTGGGACTTTTCTCATTCTTACACATTTGATAATTGGTTTTGTTAACTTCAATGAACTGGCCTTTTGTGAGTTTGAATATAACTGAATGATTTAATAGATTAATTTGGGGGTATAGTTTTCCATTTATTTAGATCTTCTTCAATGTTTTCCAATAATATTTTATGTTTTCTTCATGAAGTCATTTGTTAGATTTACCTCTGGTATCCCATTGTTGCTATTTGAAATGGAAAGTTTCAGGAATTTATTTTCTAGCTGTTTGTTGCTAGTATATAGAAATGTAATTGATGTTCAGCAATGATTTTTAAGTTGACCATGCATCCAGCAACATTGCTGAATTCTTTGATTAACTATAATATTTGGCTGTCGATTCTCTTTGGAAAATGGCAATTTTGTTTTATTCTTTCTTTTATTTATTCCCTCTATATATGTAAATACATATGAAAAGACCATATGTATGTAGATACATATGAAAAAACCATCGCACTCTCCCTCTCTCATCTGTTCTATACCTTCTTATTCTTATCTTAAAGAACTAATGAGAACCTCCAATATATTAGTATATAATATTGTTGATAGTGAGCATCCTTAGTTTTAACCCTGGAAATATACTTCTAAAATTTCACTATTTAGTCATCTTTGCTGTGGGCAAAAAGTAAATTTTCTCCTGTTTTTGGATAGTCTGGGTTAGGCTGTAGTAACAAATGATAACATTTCAATTGCTTTTAAAGAAACGTTTATGTCTTGCTCACATTTTTTTCTCCCTTATGGATCAGGTATCTTTTCTCCCATCACTTTATGCCAGGGAAAAGGATGATGGAGCAGGCTCTGTCTGTGACATTACCAGCTAGATGGCTAAGGGAAACAGTTCATGGTGAACAGTGTGATGGCTTCTCAAGTTTTTGCCTGGAGGGAAGGACACATCTCTTCTGCTTACATTTCATTGACCAAAGGAAATCCAATAGTCATGCTGGATTTAAACAGGCTGGGAACATGTAATCTTCCCTTAGGGATGGGGCATCCCAAAGAGAGACTGTGAATATTTTGAACACTAATATAATTGCCCACAGTGGGTAGATTCAATATCTTTAATAGCTATGTCTATTTAAATTTAATAAAGCATTTGGACCACAATTTCAAATGTATTAGCATGAAGTTACATTTTTCTTTCCTTTTTTTTAAAACTGAAGATGAATTGTCTGAATAACAGGTAGACTTTCTTCAAGTCTAAAATGCCTTGATTTTTAAAATTTCAAAATATTAAGGGGGTACAAATGTTTTTGGTTATATATGGATCACTTTTATAGTGCTTGAGTCATGGCTATAAGTGTGACCATCACCAAGCTAAGTTCATTGCACCTGTTAGATAGGATTTTGCCCTTCCCCTCTGCTCCCTGCTCCCTGTTCGATTTCCACTGAGCTTTACTTCCTTCTGTGCACATGTGTACTCACAGGTTAATTTTAATTTAATAGCGAATACATATGGTGTTTGTTCTTCCATTCTGATACTTCAATTAGGAGAATGGTTTCCAGTTCCATCCAAATTGTTTCAAAAGGCATTAATTCATCATTTTTTATGGCTCAATAGTATTTCATGGTATACGTATACCACATTTTGTTAATCCACTCATGAATTTGTGGACATGGGTTGATGCCATTTGTTTGCAATTGTAAATTGTGCTGTAATAAACATTTGAGTACAAGTGTCTTTTTGATAAAATGACTTGTTTTCCTTTGTGTAGATACCCAGTAGTGGGATTGCTGGACTAAATGGTGGGTCTACTTTTAGTACTTTGAGAAATCTCCATACTGTTTTCCATAGAAGTTGCACTAATTTTCATTCCCATCAACAGTGTATAAGTATTCCTTTCTTTCTGCATTGACGCCAGAAGCTATTGTTTTGGACTTTTTAATAAAAGCCATTCCAACTGGGGTAAGGTGATATCTCATTGTGGTTTTAATTTG
>CAUYRT010012125.1:0-13883 GCA_963574885.1 Lepilemur ruficaudatus | reverse complement strand
CCCGGGCTAGAGTACAGTGGTGTCAGCCTAGCTCACAGCAACTTCAAACTCCTGGGCTCAAGCAATCCTTCTGCCTCAGCCTCCCGAGTAGCTGGGACTACAGGCATGCGCCACCATGCCCGGCTAATTTTTTCTATATATATTTTAGTTGGCCAATTAATTTCTTTCTATTTTAAGTAGAGACAGGGTCTCGCTCTTGCTCAGGCTGGTTTTGAACTCCTGACCTTGAGCAATCCGCCGGCCTCGGCCTCCCAGAGTGCTAGTATTACAGGCATGAGCCACCTCGCCCGGCCTGAGTATATGCTTTTGTAACATTCATAAAAGTAAAGTATTTTGTGTGAAATCGGTTAAGACTGTTCACTTTGCCTTCTTTCTACGTTTCTCATGGTAAGTATACTATGGGGATTGGAGTGATAGCAGGCATTTTTGAGATCTGGCTAAAAGGAAACTGAGTTGGGGATACATTGAAATTGAGTGTAATATGATATAATTGTGTGGGTTGCAGTCTCTTCCATGGATATGACATCATTGCCAGCTGTCTCTGTGTAGGAATGGCTTTCTACCATCCACCATGCCGATTTGACCGGTGTCAGGTCACAAGGATGGCAGCACCTGAGTCAGAGGCATTTCATTCTGCAAACATGTCCAACAGCATCAGACCCTAAAAGCATTTGTATAACAGTGAAAAAATTGGTCTTGTAATATACATACTCAGAAGCTAGTCTCTGGAAATTTATCCAAATCCTATAGTTTATAAACGAAGGAAACAACAGCCTTAAACATTTACATGATAGCACTAGTGATGAGCCATGAAGCTGAAAGAAATTTGATATTTGTCAGCTTTTAAAAATATGTAATATGTTGTGATTTTTCTCTTCCTAAATAATGTTCACTTTTGTGTCCGATTTTGTATGCACAATGTTTTATTAGTCTTTAAAACGAGGTCCCAGATAATATAACCGTGAGGCCTCATGAAACCTGAGGCTGCCCTTGAAAATTTTACAAAAAAGAATGCTAGTTCGTGAGCCTTCAGGAAAGAAGAAGCTGTCCAGCAACCTTTTTCTTATGGCTTCTAACTTGATTCTTGATGCTGTCACCAAAATCAGCCTACAGGGGAATAGGTTTCTTTCTTTCTTTAAATCTCTACTCTCACCCCAGCAAAATGTGCATCAAAATTATTACAGTCAGTCAGTCATTTTTGAGTGGTAGGATTATTGGTGGGTTTAAAAATAAACATTCTTTTAACATTCCTTATATTACTTTTCTACATTGAAAAGTATTGCTTTTATTAAAAAAATAAAGTTACTTTAAAGAACTTGGCTCAAACATGGTCAGGGTGAAAATTATCTTTGTTTCTATTAGCACAGTTCAAATTTATATTATTGAGTATTTACTACATGCCAGGCCCTAGAATTATCTGCATAATTAATTTATTACAATTTTACTTTTAAAAATGTATGAAAAAACATGAGGAAGGTAAACAGAAATCATATGACAGATGCTAAATATTCAAGCTTACAGAGCATCTTTTCTGAGGGATACACAGTCTATTCCTGGTAGATTATTTTGCATCTCTTATCTGTCTGAGTGGTCTACGGAGAGACATTTGATTGATGACCTCTAGAATCTTCCCCTCCGCGGTTCCTTCCTTGGCCACCCCTTGTCCACATGGGCCTCTGTGGCAATCAGTGAGAGATGACTGGGGGTAAAGGGCCATCTCTGGGGAGTACTGCAGACCTCACATTGCTCCAAAAAACCAACAACCTTCCAGACACAAAATAACCAGTTCCTGACTCTACCTCTTTTTCTTGTTTTCTCTGTTCACACACATAATGGTATTTTCTCACAGGAAGATCATTCCCATTCACATCTAGAAAAAACACTTCACTCTCATAACTATTGGAGAAAGATTCCTTCAAGAGAGAGCTTCTCTTTGTTCTTTGTCGGGGAGAAGATTTAGTAAGGCAGAGTTAGGGTTCACACTGAATTGCAGAGGCCTCCCTTGCCTGGATTTCAAGCTTTTAGGAAGAGTGATTTTGCTATAGGAAGAGGAACTTGCTTTTCAAAGGGAAACTCCAGAAAGAAGAAGAATGTGCAGGGCGGAGTCTTTGAGGGGAAACAGGAAGGAGTTAGGAGATGGAGGAAGGATCCAAAGTGACTAAAAAGGATTTCTGAGTTATTTATTATGAAATGTGCACTATAGGCCTCCTCTGTTTGTGCCTGTGTGAGAGTGTTAAGAAAAGTCTCTGGCTTAAGGCAAGGGTCTTGATGAAGAAACCAGAGGACAGCAGGGAGCCGACATCCTGCTTATGCACAGTAACAATCTGCAGAATAAATAGGGGAAGAACATTAACAAATACATGGAATATTTTAATAAAACTGCAAGGAAATATACAGAGACCTAAGTAGAATGCAATGCTGGCTGCTTCACTGTAGAATGGACATGGGATTTATGGCCAGCAATTCAAAAGTCTGAGGCTGTCTGTGTTGTTTGCTTGTGTGGATCTTCAGGAAATAATTTTAATTTTCCAAATCCCTGTTTTCTCGTCTGTAAAATGAAGTTCTTAATTTGGAATAACTTTCCTGGATAGGGTTTTCTGGTGAGAAGTTTTAATAAATGGTATGAAAGTGCATTATTAGAATACTTGGACCCTTATATACACAGCCACTCTACTCTATAATTACAAAATACGGTGATACTTATTTACACATTTTTTTTTTTTTTTATGAAGGGGTTAGGGGTTGTGAGAAGGGATATTCAGTTGCCTTGTTTTTTGTTTTTTTTTGTTGAGACAGAGTCTCACTCTGTCACCCTGGGTAGAGTGCAGTGGCGTCATTGTAACTCACAGCAACGTCCAGCTCCTGGGCTCTAAGCATTCCTTCTGCCTCAGCCTCCCAGGTAGCGGGGACTACAGGCACATGTGGCAATGCCTGGCTGGGTTTTTTTCTTTCTTTCTTTCTTTCTCTTTGGTAGAGACGGGGTCTCACTCTTGTTCAGGCTGGTCTTGAACTCCTGAGCTCAAGCAATCCTCCTGTCTCGGCCTCCCAGAGTGCTGGGATTATAGGTGTGAGCCACTGTGCCAGGCCATACTTATTTATACTATATTTACTCTAGCACCAAACCCCACTAGTCCAACTAATAGAAATTGGTCCAGAGCATGCTCCTAGCTTATTCAGTGTTCTGAGCTCTTACCTCGTATGTAACCCAGAGCAACAAGCACAGCTGTTCTTCAGGGACCACAACTGACGCCCTCACGGGCCTTGGTACAGGGAAGACACTGTGTACACATATTTCCCCCAGCACAACTAAGAATAGCCTGTGACTTTTAACACCTAGAATTTGTTGAAGTGTTGCGTTAAAACAGAAGCACAACTTAGAGGCCCAATTCTACCTTGCCTCAGTGCTTCAGAGACAGGCTTTCTGCCTAGCTCTTGACCATTCTCCACAAGGTAGAAGTCAGTTCATCCATCACTGAATGCTCCCGGCATTCTCTCACCTCACAGTCTGGACCCAATTTCCTCCTGTTTCCAAGGAGAAGGCAAGTATTTACCTCCAGAGGCCAAAGCCTTGCTTATTTCCCATTACACACTTACACTTAAATCCTTCCTGGGTTTCTTGAAGGAAACACATGTATTTCTTTCAGGTGGGTACTTCTACCACCACCACAAGGAAGAATCTGGGCCTGTGGCCCAAAGAAGACTGCCAGACTATTTGAGGATACATTTAGCTACATCTAGCTTATGTGTACACACACCACACACACACACACACACACACACACACACACACACACACACAAAACTATTAATGCAACAAAACACACACACATTCCTGCCCAAATTGCAAGCTGTTCCAAGTCTAGTCCTGCTCCTGCTTACTATTTTTCCTGTAGTCTGGGCTGAGGGAAGATAGTCCCTGATATATTGTGAGAAAAATGCATAGCTAAGGATATCTCCCAGGAGAAAAATGATCATTGTCAGCATACGGGCTGCTCTTGCACTTGATTTAGCACTTGTCTCTTGGTCTGAAACATCTGCTTTGGGATATTTCACTGCAGTATGATTCCCCAGGAACAATGAGGAAGTAATAACTCCTACTAAAAGGCCCTAACATAGAAATCCTTCCTAGAATAAACACGAGACACTGCCTGAAACACGCTGCCTTTATCCCAGGAGGCTAAAATCTGCCATTAATTTCCCCAAAAGGCAGTTTTTCCAGAGACTAAAAAAAAAGATTAAGTACCATTGTTGTGTATTACATGACCATTAGTGGCTATCATTTAAAAAGCTAAGGGATAAAATGGCATAATATACATTTAATAAATGTAACAAAGATGTTATTTAACTTAATGTGTATCTTAGAATTAAAATAATTGTGTTTTATGAGCAGATTATCAACAGATTTTAAAAGTCAAATCTGCTGGCATTTTGGGTGCATATGTAGTAAGCAATATACAGTATATTCAAATTTGTTTCTATTAGCTTAATTAGCATGCATTGTTCTTAAACGTGCCTGGGCTAAAATCTAAGTAAAAAACGTTAAGTCCAGAAGAATTTCGATGTATAATTCCCTTCTTTGAAAATAGTCAGAAATTTTACTTCCAACTATACTAGCCAATGGCTTAGTAGGGTTTTCTGCTTATAATAATCTTTTAAGCCACTTTAAACACAATATAATCAAGTTACAACAATATTCACACTAAGAACCAAAGCACAACCATTAAATTACAAAAATTTGAAGTAGCTCTTTTTTTTTTTTTTTTTGAGACAGAGTTTCCCTCTGTTGCTCCAGCTAGAGTGCAGTGATATCATCTTAGGTCACTGAAACCTGAAACTCCTGGGCTCATGTGATCCTCTTGCCTCAGCCTCCAGAGTAGCTGGGACTACAGGCATGCGCCATCACGCCTGGCTAATTTTTTCTATTTTTTATAGAGATGGAGTTTTGCTCTTGCTTGGGCTGGTGTCGAACTCCTTAGCTCAAGCAATCTTCCTGCCTCAGCCTCCCAGAGTGCTAGGATTACAGGTGTGAGCCACCACATCCAGCCTGAAGTAGCTTTTCTTAACCTAAATAATAACAGATAGAACATTTTAAAATCAAATAGTACATCCATATAATCCATACAGTGACGTAGGAGTACTTAGTCATTAAAGTAATGCTATATATATTTATGCATTAAAACAAAAGTAATGATAAATCATAAAATGAAAAACAGTAGGCCACAAAACACATGAGTAGTAGCCTGATTGTGCTAAATGTAAATAATCAGCTACAGAGAAAAAATTCTGGAAGGATGTCATTAAATATTTTTGGTAATTATCATTTCATATTGATAATTCCTTTATTAGTTTTATTTCCTCATAGAATCAATTTTCTATTCCAAACATCTATTGCTTTGACCCTAATAAAAATGTAGTTTTTCTGAGTTGATAGTAAATGTGAAAGTAAATGAAAATATAAAATCAAAGTAGAGAATCGAGATTATTTTTAGGTGTTTATAATAAAAAAGTAAGTCTAATAAAGACAGTTTTAAACTATACTTTACTCAATTATTGAATAGAGGCTCTAATTCTCAGAGGGAGGGTTATTTTGTGTAAAAGATATTGAGGTAATCTTGTCTTCCCCACATTTTATATTTTATTTTTGGATCAAACAAATTTTTCCTGTACAACTCTATCTGATAACTCTATCTAAAACTCTACCTAACACTAGCACCAAATTTATTTCCTTTACAGCCAAATGAAATTAAATTAGTGATTATTTACTTGTTAGTTATCCATTTCTACTAACAGAATATAAGTTTCATGAGGTCTAGAACTCAGTCTTTTTCCCCCCAACACTTTAGTATCATGCGTGATTTACAGCAGGTATCCAATGAAAAATTGATAATAACTGATTATTAGAAAGCTTTTCATTTTGATTAGCTTGCTTTGCTCCCTCAAACGTGTCCTAGTCATGTTTTGCACTGAGCGACTGGCATGTTTTTCATCTTACTAGTACTATGAGTCCTGTTGCTTATTTTAAAGCTAAAAATACTCGAACCACACAAAACATGTTATTCACTGTCTGTATATGTTGACTTTATTTTACTTTGTATACTTTGATTACTTTGTTTTTTTTTAATTTAATTTTATTTTTTTATTTCAGCATATTATGGGGGTACAAATGTTTAGGTTACATGCATTGCCTTACCCCTCTTCCCCTCTGGAGTCAGAGCTTCAAGCATGTCCATCCCCCAGACGGTGTGCATCACACTCATTATGTATGTATATATCCATCCTCTCCTCCCCCCTCCCATCTGCCCAACGCCTGATAAATGTTATTCCTATATGTGCTCTTAGGTGTTGATCAGTGAAACTAATTTGCTGGTGAGTACATGTGGTGCTTGTTTTTCAATTCTTGGGATACTTCACTCAGTAGAATGGGTTCCAGCTCTATCCAGGAAAATACAAGAGGTGCTATATCGCTGTTGTTTCTTATAGCCGAATAGTACTCTGTGGTTTGCATATACTACATTTTATTAATCATATAAAATATTGATGGGTACTCATATATTGATGGGTACTTGGGTTGTTTCCACATCTTTGCAATTGTGAATTGTGCTGCTATAAACATTCTAGTGCAGGTGTCTTTTTTATAGTGTCTTTTGTTCTTTTGAGTAGATGCCCAGTAATGGGATTGCTGGATCAAATGGTAAATTTACTTGTATCACTTTAAGTTATCTCCATATTGCTTTCCACAGGGGTGGCACTGGTTTGCAGTTCTACCAGCAATGTAGGAGTGTTCCTATCTCTCTGCCTCCACGCCAACATTTATTGTTTTGGGACTTTTTAATAAAGGCCATTCTCACTGGAGATAGGTGATATCTTTGATTACTTTGTATCTTTTGGATACTTTGTCTTTTGAACTCGGTATATTTACCTCTTCATGTTACTGGATTAATTTACAAAAATGCATCAAATTCTTTTGAAAATTAGAATGGTGGAGAAGGAACAGTGAAACAAGACAAAGAATGAGAGCCTTGATATACATTGATTATATTAATAATTAGGGTGACTATAATTTATTGCTCAAAGCAGGGCATTTATGAGAGGAAAATGAATTATTATAAAAAATTATTTTCTATAATAACAGAAAAGAGCCATCTGGGGAAAAATATTTAATAGGATGTCATTCCAATTGTAATAACTTTGTGATTTGGCAAGTTAAAGAAAAATGTTAATAGAAAATTAATTATCAGTCATGAAATAGTTGCTGTCCTGGTCCGGCCTTGCCATTGGCATGACAATGAGCTCTTCCGTTTATAAACCATGTTCTCCCTGTGTGTATCACTACCCTCCTTTTCCACTCTCTGACCATGGAAATATTTTCTGCATTCAGTATAGAGTTGGAAAGGTACCACTCTGCCCACAGAATACAGATTTTTCTTCTGTGTCATAATCCACTAAATCCTCTTACAAACTTGTTTAATTAAACCAAAAGCTGGAAGATTCTCAATCTACTCTGGGCTTGTGTTTCAGAATTCTCTTTGAGGCAATGAACACAGGGTACACTATGTACTAAAAATCTAAGCAGACAAAAGGCAAAATATTGGAATGAAAAAAAACAAGATAGAATATTTCAAAATATTATTCTGTTAAGAATACAAAGCCTTTCTCAACGAGGTCCATTCCTGCCAGTCCAGTGTCTTCACTCTCCATTCTCTTGCCTGGTAGCGACATTCCTCCCCTGCAAACTTATCCTGGCCGCCTTTCTTATGTTTTAGGCTTTTATTCTCCATCTTTGCATGAGTACGTTCCTCTGAATACGAGCCCCCTCCCCATGCTTCTCTCCAGCCAGCTCCTTCCCAAACGACAGGGGAAACTGTCACAACCTCACAGGCAGAATCTGACATTGCTTCCTTCGGGTTCCCACAGCACTTACTACATTGGTTTGGAAATATTGCATGTCTCTCTAATTAGACTCCTGGCGTCATTTTACATTTTCTACTCTTGATTTTTTTTCATACAATTCCTTCCCTCAGAAAAATTATGACATTAAGTTGTTTTATTACTGCAGATACAATATACATATATTCTAACAGTTTGAGGTCTATAAAAATATTGAAATGCCCTTCCCCAATCTAATCCCAACTCCTTAAGATACCAATTATAACAATTTGATAAGTATCCCTACAGATATTTTTCTAAGCTAATAATATCATTTAGAAGGGCAGATACAAATATTCTCATTTATAATTGCAAACAAAAATGTATATGTAAAAAACTGTGAAACTTGCTTTTTTACTTGATATGTAATGGACATCTCTACAAATCAATACATATTAGATACAGTTCATTTTATGGCAGAATATTCCACAATATGACTTACTCATAATGTTTTCAAATATCTTTGGAAAATTACAGAGATAATACAAACAGATATATTTGTATGCTACGTGGCACAAAACAAGTTCCAATAGTTTTAGCTGTTTTTCATAGTAGGAGGGACCACACTCTCAATTTTTACCCCTAAAATGTCTCTAAAATCTTTTTTCTATTGTAACATATAATTTTATTGGAGAAGTTTATAAATATCCTAACATACTAAATGTAAGCAAATAGCATATGAGGTCTTTTAGTAGAACAGAATGAGAAACAGCTCAGACCTTTCCTTTATAAAAATGTTTATAGGTTCTTCTATTAAAATAATGTCAATTAAGGCTTTGCTTATAGTATTTTTTTTATTGTATCATGGTGTTTTATTTTTTTATTTTATTTTATTTTTTTTTGAGACAGCGTCTCACTCTGTTGCCCGGGCTAGAGTGAGTGCCGTGGTGTCATCCTAGCTCACAGCAACCTCAAACTCCTGGGCTCAAGCAATCCTTCTGCCTCAGCCTCCCGAGTAGCTGGGACTACAGGCATGCGCCACCATGCCCGGCTAATTTTTTTTTCTATATATTTTTGGTTGGCCAATTAATTTCTTTCTATTTTTAGTAGAGACGGGGTCTCGCTCTTGCTCAGGCTGGTTTTGAACTCCTGACCTTGAGCAATCTGCCCGCCTCTGCCTCCCGGAGTGCTAGGATTACAGGCGTGAGCCACCGCGCCCGGCTATCATGGTGTTTTAAGACATAAACTAAAATTCTTTGACTCTCCTCTCATCAAGAGGTTGAGGTCTTTGTTCCCTCCTTTGAATTTGGACAGGTTTATGATCATTTCCACCAGTAGAATACAGTAAAAGTAATACTTTGTGATTTCAGAAAAAGCCATTCTGCTTCTTCACCATTCTCTTGGGATGCTTGCTCTGGAGTAAACCAGCCACCAAGTAAGAAGTCTACCTACTTTGAGTCTACCATGTTCAAAAAGGAACATTACAAAAACATTTTTTTTTAATTAAGAAAGAAGCTGGTGCAATGGTGCATGCCTGTACTCCTAGCTACCCAGGAGATTGATGTGGGAGGATCCCTTGAGCCCAGGAGTTCAAGTCCAACCTGGGCAACATAATAAGACCCCCATTTCTGCTAAAATAGAATACTGTATACAAAGTTGATTTATGCCGAGAGATTAAGTATGATGTAAAAAAATGAGATATTAAATAGGAGGTGAATAAAAACAGAATATGCTAATAGTGGTTGCCTCTGGCTATTGGGACTATTGGTCACATTTTTCAGCTTTAATGTTATATTGGATTTTGCAAAACATTTTTTTAACATTATTATCAAAACAAACTAGGCTAATAAAGACAGGAAAAAATAGATCATATTATTCTAGGTAAGCTTAAATCTTAGTATTATATTGTTATTTTAAAATGCTTTCCCTTGCTTTTTCCAAGTATATAAATTTTGATGAAAAAGTGGGAAAAGCTAGAAAGTCCCAGGGATAGATTAATTAAGTTTATTATTTCTACCTAAAAAGTAAGAAAGAAATTAGTTATTTATTGAAACATTAGCTTCTTTGTGGGTACTGTTGGCCAAATGAAATATTTTAAAGTGAACGAGAGATTATTTGTTCTGTAAGTAATATAATTTTAAAAGGAATTTTATAGTCTCTAAGAATTAAAAGTATAGCAAAATAAGCCATATGGCACAAAATAAATCAGGGTAGGTCTTATAAGGATCAGATGTCAGATCTATAAGTTAACGTGCTTTGTCTTCTTTTTTGCTTGCAAAATAAAAATTTGCTTGTTTTATTTCAGACTCCCCTCCCCATTGTGGGTTACTGCTCCACATTCTGGAAGCCACTGATCTAATATGGAAAGGTCTTTATTTTTCAGAAGAGGGTGTTACATGGTGAACCATGAAGTTAGAGTGTGTATCAAGTAACGCTTCTGACATAGACGGTAACAAAGTGACAGATATCACTAATATTAACAATATCTGCAGGAACTAGTAATAATTGTTAGCCCTTTCCAATTGCTTGCTTTCTGCAGGTGTTGCTTTGAGTACTTTACCTGCTTAACCTCATTTAACAACCACTCTATGAAGGAGGTACTACCATCATCCTTACAGTATTAAAGTGCCTCCACAGATACTTCTTTTTAAAAACTTACCTGACTGCAATCCATAATAAGAAATACATTTTACAACACAACCCGAACACACACATACACACTGTAAGAAAACCATTTTCTATTCTTTTTCATTTTTTAAAAAAAGATACTGGTTAGGAGCTAGCAAATGTTATCCTTTTCCCCCACCACTACCATCATCTGTTGAATATCAATTATAAATCACCTTACATAATCTAATTTGGTATCCACAACAACCTTTTGATGTACATACTGTTATTCCCATTTTACAAATGTAGCTCAGAGAACTAATTTAAAACACACACTAGCACTTACTAGTTAATAGTCAGAGTCAGGATTTGGACCCAGATCTGTCAGTTTCAAAACACTGGCTCTCCTACCCTGCATTGTAAAGCTGGCAAACATGACATGTGTCTACAAGGTTGATGCTTCAGGTGACAGTGTAGCTTGCTGTGTATTGTTCCTGTGATTCAGCCAGATTCTTTAGGTAGAATGCATGGTAGCACCAACCAGAATTGTGTATGTGTGTGTATAATATGGCTAAAATATAATATTATAAATAGATTAATTTCTTAGATATTGTATATCTAAGATATACAATGTTGGGATCACAGCTTTCTTGGATTTAAGCTTCACTTAAAATTAAAGTTATAGCCCACAATATGTGCGCTTTAGAGTGAAATACCGGCTACACACAAGAGATATTATAAATAATATATACAATATATAACAAATTAATTTGCAATATTACATACCCTATAATTTTAGTGGATCATAATACTATTATATGCCCTATAATATGATTTGTCTTTTGAAAAAGTATTTGCAGCTGTAAATTGACACATACAAATGTATATACACAAACATAAACCTATTTTCTTCTTATTCAGTCTAATTTTAATGTTCTCAAACTTTTATTAAATTTTTTTCCAGAATAATTTATTTTTAATTTGTGACAATACAAATATTATAATCTCATTAAATAATGAAATAAAATTATGACTATTCAAATTGTATATGTAAACCAGTGAAAGATGATATTACTGCATTAGGTATTTCTTAGTAAAATATTTGGCAATGTTAAGGCATGTATTAGAAACAAGAGTCTAATGCTGATTTAATATAATAAAATAATGTTTCTACTTTTTTCTTTAAAAAAACATAAAAAGGCAAAATTCTCACAAGAATATTTTTGCTGTTGCTGCTATGGCTGTTGCTTTTAATGTTGGTGCAATGTTATTACAGAGCCTCAATACAGCTTCAAGTATGAAAGGAGTTGGAAGAAATATATGAAATAATTTCATAGATCATAAAATTTTCCAAATTCATAGGATACCAGGAGCCCATAATTTCAATAAATGTTTATTGACTGAATAACTGATTAAAATTGATTATTTGACAAACAATAGGTATCCAATATGTGGCAATTATTACTGTGGCAGATGTAAACAAGTTTTTATTTGATTTTTAACAGTATAAAATGTCTCTCTTTCTTTACACCAAAAAAATGCCCATCACCATCTTATTACTGTTATCCTAAAACTCCATCCTTATTTGTGAACTTCCCATTTATGTTTATGATTTGGTAGGAGGGCTCAGGATAAAAAAATCAGTACCAAGATTCTTTACAGACTGCACCTATAGACTCTGTAGATCACTTTGTGTTATGTCGATGTTTTAACAATATTAAGCCTTTCTACCCATGAAAATGGAATGTTTTTCTATTTCCTTAGATCTTCTTTAATTT
Organism: Lepilemur ruficaudatus; assembly: GCA_963574885.1. NCBI lineage: Eukaryota > Metazoa > Chordata > Mammalia > Primates > Lepilemuridae > Lepilemur > Lepilemur ruficaudatus. Next base: position 1,632 of record CAUYRT010012125.1, on the reverse strand, counting down.
GTTTCAACAATGATTTGCAGTTTTCAGCGTACAAGGTTTGCACGCTTCGGTTCAATTTATTTCCTAAGTATGTATTCTATTTTTTAAATGCTGTTGTAAGTGAAATTGCTTTATTGTTTTGGTTACTATAACTTTGTAGTATATTTTAAAATCAGGTAGTGTGATGCCTCCAGCTTTGTTCTTTTTATTCAGGATTACCTTGGCTAGTAGGGATTTTTTGTGGTTCCATACAAATACTAGTATTTTGTTTTCTATTTCTGCAAAAAATGTCATTGGTATTTTGATAGTGATTGCATCAAATCTGCAGATTGCGTTAGGTAGTATGGTCATTTTAACAATATTAATTCTTCTGATCCGTGAGCGTGGCATATTTTTCCATTGGTTATGTCTTCTTTAATTTTTTTCACCAGTGTTTTGTAGTTTTCATTGTAGAACTCATTCACCACCTCAGTTAAATTTCTTCCTAGGTATTTTATTTTTTGAATAGCTATTGTAAATGAGATTCTTTTCTTGATTTATTTTTCAGACAGTTTGATGTTGGTGTATATAAGTGCTACTAATTTTTGTATGTTGGTTTTGTATTCTGCAACTTTACTGAATTTGTTTATCAGTTCTAACAGCTTTTTGGTGGAGTCTACATTTTTCTGTATATTAGATCATGTCATCTGCAAAGAGGGGCAATTTGACTTCCCCTTTTATGATTTGGTTGCCTTTATTTCTTTCTTTTGCCTGATTTATCTGGCTGTCACTTCTGATACTATGTTGATTCAGAGTGGTGAAAGTGGGTATCCTTGTCTTGCTCCATGTCTTAGAAGAAAGGATTTCATGTTTTCCTCATTCAGTATAATAACAGCAGTGGGTTTGTCCTATATGACCATTATTATATTGGAGTATGTGTCTTCTACACCTAATTTGTTGAGTGTTTTTATCATGAAGAGATGTTGAATTTTATCAAATACTCTCTCTGTGTCTATTGAGATGATCATAAAGTATTCCTCCTTCATTCTCTTGATATGATGTATCACATTTATTGAATGGAGCAGATGTCTTATCTCAAAATGTATCTCCTTGCCCATTTCAACTCAACATATCCCTTTCACCTAGCTCTTGGCAACTACTCATTTGTTCTCTGACCATAGAGTACTGCCATTGCAATAATGACATATAAATGGAATCAAACAGTACTTAGCCATTTGAGCCTGTCTATTTTCACTTAGCGTAATACAATTGAGATTAATCCTTATAAAAGTGCCATATTTGCTTTACAGCTTTAGGGCTGCCTGTTCAGCAGCATTTCTATCTGAGCACATACTGCCAGTGTCACTTTTATTTTATATATTTGCAAGAAATAAATCTTTTTTTTTTTTTTTTTTTTTTTTTGAGACAGAGTCACACTTTTTTTCCCAGGGTAGAGTGAGTGCCATGGCGTCAGCCTAGCTCACAGCAACCTCAGACTCCTGGGCTCAAGGGATCCTTCTGCCTCAGCCTCCTGGGACTACAGGCATGCGCCACCGTGCCCGGCTAATTTTTTCTATATATTTTTAGATGTCCAGCTAATTTCTTTCCATTTTTAGTAGAGACGGGGTCTCCCTCTTGCTCAGGCTGGTTTTGAACTCCTGACCTTGAATGATC
>CAUYRT010012122.1:0-37721 GCA_963574885.1 Lepilemur ruficaudatus | reverse complement strand
ATTAAACTTTAACACAGAGCTTTTCCAAAGAAGGCTCTGAATGAATGAAGATTTCCTTCACTACTACCCCCAAATCTGTAAGGCTACCAAAATCAATGTATATTTTATACATTGTGTGTGTTTGTGTGTGTATGTGTGTGTGTGTGTGTGTGTGTGTGTGTGTGTGTGTGTCTGGACTAGATACACCAAAATATCAATAGCAGTTATCTGAGAAATAGAAAAATGACCAATTTTTATTTTCTTTGTACTTATCTGATTTTCCAAATTTCCATCATTTGTAATGATGATATTATACATTTTTAAAAAGCTAATTTTTAGAAAATCACTGTGTAAACCCATCTTCTTTGGGAAAAACAAAATCAAGTTATAAAAAAAAAACTGGAAGTGGCTAACCAGAAGTCTTCTAATTTTATATAAAAGAAAATCAAGACCCAGGGAGGATTTCATCCAAAGCCTCCTAGCTGAACTGAGGCCGGGTCCACTTCCTGGTGTACCTGAATGCCCCAGCGCTCTCCAGCCTGTGGGTATAAAGGTGGCAGTTGACCCTAAGTGTGCTGCTGCGTACTCTTCTCCATCTGCCACTTGGAAGGTCACAGCCTTCTCCTTTTCTTTTCATGGACCCAACTGTTAGATATCTGCCCTGTTCATGGATCCCAATGATTTGCACAGATTTATACAGGTAAAGTCAACCGATCTGTATATAATAGTGGCCACTAGCATGTGTACAGCCCATATTAAAGGCTTTGCCATCACCGCTTTTGTCGGGCACCTAAAGGTACCAAATACGGAGGCTGAGAGGCAGGGCCACCCTAGGGTAAGGTCAGTGGTGCACTAGACTCAGGGACCGAATTTAAGGGGGTGCCAACAAGCTCAGTAATAGCAATAAATAACATTTTAGCACAATAGTTTAAAATATCAAAATTAGTGGGGGAAAAAATCCATGATGAAAATAATATCAAAATTTTAAATAAAGACAATGTGGTGTAATAAATAATATATATTTGGGTTTTATCCCTAATTCTGGGCATAGAACTCTTAAAATCCTTGGAATTTCCAACTGATAGGAGCATCTTTTGTTATTCATAATGAGCCCCTTTCAATTATACTTGAGTTTATCCTAATGAAGTGACTTCCGGTGGGCCCCTAAATAGCTTCAGGATAGGAGCTGGTTGCCAGAGAAATCAACTATGTGATTAAAGGGTTGGAACTTTGAGCCCTATCCCTCCACACCTCCAGAGAGGAGAGAGGGTTTGGAGATCTAATTCGATCAGCAATAGCCACTGATGTAATCAAGCCTGCCTACATAACTAAACCTCCATAAAACCCCCTAAATGATGGGGTTCAGGGAGCTTCCACCATCAATGAGCTGACATGCCCTGAGAACACTTAGAAGCCTTCCTTGCCCTAAGCATCTCTTCCATTTGGCTATTCTGAATTGTACCCTTTATTATAAACTAGTAATAGTAAGTAAAGTGCTCTTCTGAGTTCTGTGAGTCATTCTACTGAATTAAGGAACCTAAGGAGGAGGTCATGGGAATCCCTGAATTGGTAGTTGGTGGACAGAAGTGTAGGTAGCCTAGGCACCCCATTTGTGGCTGGCATCTCAAGTGGGGGCAGTCATGTGCCACTGAGCCCTTCACCTATAGGGTCTGCACTAACTCTGGGAGTTAGTGTCAGAATTGAATTAAGTTGTTGGACACTTACTAGGCATCAGAGAATTGGTGTGGAAAAACTACAAGTATTTGCTGTAGGAGAAAAAAACCCACACATTTGCTGTCAGAAGTGATGTAAGAAAACACCACCCCAATAGAATCAGCCACACTGCTGTACCAAGCCATGGGGGAACCAGAGACAAGAGGAAAAACACTAATATCCATCCTACCTTTATTTAAAATTTTGATATCTTGTTTATTATGGATTTGGGACATTCATTTGTATTTTTTAATAAAGATTGCCTTAAAATCTTTATCTCTATTACTGAGTTTCTTGGCTGATTAAATGAATAAATAAAGTGAATAAATGAATACATAAAATATGGTTAATCAAGGAGTCTATAATTGAAGCCAAGGTTTGGCTCCGGGTTTCTTAGCGGAGGGAGTAGCAATGGAGAATGGGCATGTCTGCCATTAAGCAAAGCCCTCTTCCAAGATCCCATGATGATGATGAGGCTTTTCTCATTTGTAGACAGGACCAGCTCCTCAAAATCCTGAACCAAGAAGGTAACACTCTAACAAATAGCGCCACTGAAATGAGGAGATTTGAGTCCTGGCACGGCCTGGGAGACAGAACTGAACAGGGCGTGGGTCCCAGAGCCCCTACAGAGGAGTGACCAGGAAAACAGCTCCCTGAGGACAGCAAGACTAGAAAGGGAGGCCAGAGTTGGATCCAGAGACAGTGGACCAGCTACTCCCACATCCCTGCTACCCCCAGATACCAATGCTCAGTGGCTCAGTGATGGTAGCTCTGGTTAATTCCTTGTTAGAGCCTTAAAGAAATCAACTTAGAAAAGACTAACTCAGATTCCATCATATGCATGGTTTTAGCATCAACCTTTGGCAAAAAAGGAAAAAAAATTTAAAGGCATATTTCTCACATAATACCTATACAACTCTAAGAACTCTTAATATAACCCTGAAATCTCTTGGCAGCAACATTTGAACACCATAGCTTTTGCTAACACCCAGAGCACCACGCTTCAATGTGCTAGTTCAAGTTTGCTGTGTGAAACCACTGTCTCCAGGCAGTTTGCAGCAATGACTGACAGCAATGTAATCCTAGAAGCCAAAAGCTGAGGCTCTACACACAGATCACATTTTCTACCCAAGGCCAGTTATTTTCCTAAGCTATGAAATTTGGATTTTGCCACTGGAAAGATTTTTTTTTCCTATTCCATGCCAGAGAGGGTCCTCTGAAATAGTACACCCGGCCTGCGCAGCCATTTGGGATACATATGGAGCATCAGAAGTGTTACAATTCACTGGGTTTCATGAGACTTGGTGACAACTTTATTTTATAGAATCTCATTTTTTCTAAATTGTCCCTATATGATTTTTTTCTCCTCCTATATTTTGTGGAGCCTCTAGGATAACACTGCAGTTTTGAAAGATGCTCTACCTTGCCTCTTTTTATAGTAGCTTGTGTTAGTGCCACCGTTTGTTGGCTTGACCCGTTTTGCTTTAGGTTGGGGTTGGTTGAGACAGAAAAGGGTACAGCAGGTATCTTCCACTCAGCTCCAAATTCTGCAGGTAGGAAAGCTTGTGCCTTAGTCTCTTCACTGATAGAGGAGAAAGGAGGCCCATAGAGGTTAAGGGTCTAACCCAGCAGTCCCCAACTTTTTGACACCAGGGACTGGTTTCAAGGAACACAGCTTTTCCATCGACAGGGGGAGGTGGCGGTAGGGGGATGGGGGTCGCCGCCTTGGCTCTACCTCAGATCATCAGGTGTTGGATTGTCACGGGGAGCGTGCAACCTGGATCCCTCGCGTGTGCAGTTTGCAGTGGGGTTCACGATCCTGTGAGGGTCTGATGTCACCACCCGGCTAGGGGCGAGGCTCAGCGGTGATGCGAGGGAAGGGGAGCGGCTGTGGGTGCAGGTGGGGCTTCGCCTGCTGTGCAGCCCGGTTCTTGGAGGGCTGCGGACCGGGATTGGGGACCCCAGGTCTAACCAACGTCACCCAGCCGGTTGGTGGCTGAGCCGGAGATGAGAATCAGCTTCCTAGCCACTGCTTTTACCATTAAGCCACACAACGTCACCACAGTCTGAAAGCAAAGTCTGGTCTATGTGTCCTCTTATTGAATAAAACAGAGCTGCGGCAGGTGATAAAAGCTCCCCTCCCTAGAATGGCATATGATTCCTAGCGGCATATATGGGCAAGAGACCAGGACTTTCACCCATGGCTAGACCTACGGGAGACAGCTGGTGAGGACTAGTCCTCCAGGGTCTGACAATCACTGCTGCTCTGGGTAACTGGTGAGACGTTCCTCCCATGTCTGTTCCACGGGCCAAGGTGGGTCCCCCAGAGAGACTCCCCACCCTCTAAAGGCGTTTAGCATCCATCCTCCGCCTGGATCCTTTGGCCGCAAAGCACTGTCCACATGCCCCGCGCCCCACACCCAGCCCTTCCCGGTCCTAGGAAGATACTCCTCTCCCCGCCCCCGCAGAGCAAAGCCCTGGTCTCCGTTCCTACCAGATCAGAGACCATCTCTGTTAATTCCCATCAAAGGACCCAAAATACAAAGGCTGTTTCTTTCTTTCCTGGAGGTTGTGCAAAGCGAGACCAGTGATGGGTGTAAAAAAATACAATAAAATAAAATAAAAACAAGACATCCTAGCCTTTTATTTCTTATATTAATAAGTAGTTGTGGTCAGAGGTCCTGCTTTCTCCCGAAATATTTTCAGGGAGCAGACTGCATTCTGTGGGACCCACAGCTCACTCTCTTCAGTTCTCAGAAATGTCCCTCTACACTGGAGTCCCCAGAAGCTTCCACAGCCTCCTCTTCTCTCCTCTCCACTCATCCTTTCTCCCAAACTGAGTGTCACCACTCGGTAGACTTCTACAGCCCGGGGCTTTAGCGACCTCTGCTCACACTCTGAAAAACTCTTAGAGCAAAGCGCATACCGTCCTGACCAGCTCCGAGAAATAGGGGAAACACTGGAAGGATCGTTTGAGCTCAGGAGTTCGAGACCAGCCTGAGCAAGAGTGAGACCCCATCTCTATTAAAAATAGAAAGAAAATTAGCCTGACAACTAAAAAATATATAGAAAAAAAATTAGCCAGGCATGGTGGCACATGCCTGTAGTAGCAGCTAATCGGGAGGCTGAGGCAAGAGGATCACTTGAGCCCAGGAATTTGAGGTTGCTGTGAGCTGGGCTGACGCCACAGCACTCTAGCCTGGGCAACAGAATGATACTCTTTCTCAAAAAAAAGGGGGGGGGGATGTTTAAAAGCTTTACTCAAGAGATTTAAATGACTTCATGTTAAATAATATTTTAAAGTTATATATTCAAAACAATAAATAATACGTCAGAAGAGTCTGATGATGAGAATTTTTATACTTGTAATAAAAATAAAGCCAATTTTTTTAAACCTCTCACTTTTATTAAATAAAAGGCTATTCTGAACCTGCTCCCTTCCCTCTTTTATTAGTTTCCTGTGACTTTTATAACAAATTACCACAAATTTAGCAGCTTAAAATGACATGTATTTATTATTTTACCATTCTGGAGGTGAGAACTCATAAAATCAATGTGTCAGAAGAGCTGTGTTCCTTCTAGGGGCAGTAAGAGAGAATCCCTTTCCTTGCCTTTGCAGCTCCTAGAAGCCACCTGCTTTCCTTGGCTCTTGGCCCCTTCCTAACTTCACCCCTCTTGCCACCTCTGCTTCCATCGTCACAGCTTCTCTCCCTGACTCTCTTGCCTCCCTCTTTCATTTAGAATGCCCCTTGTGATTATACTGGCCCCCTGTCAAAGTCCAGGGTCACCTCCCCTTCTCAGATCCGTAACCATATCTGCAAAGTCTCTTTTGCCATGTAAAGTAACATATGGCCTCTGGCCCTTCTGGCACATGCCAGACACTACAGCATGGTCCTGCTCCTTCCCTCTGCCAGGCAGCCCTTCCCCTAGTCAGCTTCCAGCCCACTCCTTCACCTCCTCCAGGCCTCTGCTCAAACATCACCTTCGCAATGAGCACTCTTCTGAGCAACTTATGTAAATGTTCAGTTCCTTCCCCTGCTGTCTGCTTCTCTAATTTATTCTTCCCCATGTAATTATCATCATCTCACATACTATATATTTTACACATTCACTTTTTTTTATTGTCTGTTTCACTCCTCTTGAATGTAGGCTCCATGAGGGCAAATTTTCTTTCTTTCTTTCTTTCTTTCTTTCTTTCTTTCTTTCTTTCTTTCTTTGCTGAATCTCTTGGACTTGGAAAAGTACCTGGTGCATCATAGGCCTTCAATAAATATTGATTAAAAGAATATGGCTGGATCATTTATTAGAGAACCTCTAACATCAATACCTGGAAGTTTTGGTATGGCTAGACTCCTGATAAAACACTTTCCCTAACTCCTGCAGAGTGTTGAAGGCCTGGCTGTCCAGAAAGTTCCAGAAGCCATTGGAAGAAGAGAGTTGGGTGCTCACTATCTGGCTTACGTACATTCACTTAATCCTCAGTTGTGCCAGACACCCTCTATTTTCCTCTTCCCAGAGACCTCCAGTCATTTGGGAGGTAGGGGAAGAACAATCCTCCCAAGCTGAGTGTCATGGGAGAAGGGACCCAGAGGTCAACAGGTTTTTAAACAGATTTGCAACCAATCTTCCATATAGTAGATGCATCTCACTCTAGTTTCCAGAGGTACCATGTGCTGTCAGTTGCTAAGGCTTTGGAGGGCTCTGCGGTGTAGAGTTTGTTGATTCTGAGGTTTCCCTGCTATCTATTATCATCTAGTTTTCTTTAAATCCCTTACCACTCATTAAACTGCTTTCCAGCCTCCTAAGTATTAGTGCTGCTGTCTCCTTGCTGTTCTTCCCTTCCTTGTGTGCTTATGCCTTTAATAAATCCTTTCACTGTTGTTGAGATTTCAGGAAGGGGTCAAACTAGACATATGATCACCCTATCACCTTTACTAGAAATGTCCCGGCTCTCCTGCCTTTTTGGGTTTTACAGATCAATACACTGATCCATTGTGTGTTCTTTGTGTGTTCATTGAATTCTTAATTTTCCAAGTGTTCCAAATTATACTGAAATTATGACTGGTCACATTTCTGTTTATGAATAACACTCACAACTGAATATTGCTTTAAGTTGCATGGAGCATTTGAATTTATCTAACTTAATCCTGTCAGGTAGGCAAAGATCTAAGACTCGGAAGAATTAAGAAGAATTAAGAATTACAATATTCCCAGGATCAACATAGCTACTCAGTGGTGGGCCCAGTTCTCAAACACGGTCTTCTGGTGTCTGACTATACCATGTGGTCTCTCTCTATTTGTCATTTTGCCTTTTGTTTTACAAAGAAAACAAATTAGGAAAATGTGTTTCTTTTCATAGATGTGACACAGTACAGAAAGCTTGCTGAAAAAATAGGCACATTCCTGAAACGTTAATCTTGGACGCCTCTCCACTCTGGTCCTATGTAGGGAATTTTTTTTTGCTAGCCCATAGAGCTGGCCACAACTATTGGGGTTTGACAGTCTGGAACTGTCAGTACTGCCTACCCCATATCGGGGCCAATTGATGATTTGGCTTAAGCTGAAAGTCTTCCCCCTCAGTCTTTGTGGGCCTTCCTTGGTCTCAGAGCCTTCCGAAATCTCATAGAAAGCATCTCCCTCCAGTCCCCATGATGTTCTCACATCTTTGCTCCCTTAAGGAGAGCTGCACATCTGTTTCCCATGACTGTGAACTATGAGAAGTTGTCAGGACCTTTCAATCAGTATAACAGCCTATAAAAGCTCGCTGTATTTTCAGTTTTACTAAATATTTCTATAATTCAAAAATTATGGAAATGGATAATGTTTCTGTTCTTTGGGAATATATTTAACAGCTGTGTGTGCACCAGATGCAAATGAATATATAGAAATAAATTGTGCATTTTATAGACTACACTTCATATTAACTGCCTTCCCCTTCAGATACCTCAGGCCCTGCTCCCGCCAGAACGCCGACGATGCCGGAGCACTTTGCAGGGACTGTTTGTTTCTCGGTTCCACCAAGAGAACAGGTAAGGTCCCGTCTGAGCAGTCTGTGAATAAAAGCATAACTCCTCCTGCCTAAGCCAGTGTTTCTTGAGTCGAAAAGCCACTTGCTAAAGGTAACTCTGACATTAGGAATTATGGAAAATGGGTTGTTACTAAACCTCTTGTTTCTGCAGTAGCAAACCAGAGCTATTCATCCAACAGAATTTGCTCAGGATTAAATGTGGTAAATGAGGTTCCTGTTGGATCAGTAACTGTGTGGTGGAGTGGTCATACCTTTGACTGCCCAACCTCTGAATCAGAAGCTGAAAGGGCCAGTCTTTGCTCGTCCTGACACCTGGCCATGACTATGTGAACACAGGATTTGCAAATGTGCCCATTGGTTATCCAACTCAAGACTTAAATCTGAAGCCAGTGATAGAAAAAACAAGCGCACTTGCAGAACTCCCTTTGGTAAAGCAGCGGCCTTCAGGGTCTAGCCCTGGCCACGGGGTGTGGTCTGGTGTTCACCTGCGGTGGCTGCGGCACCTGACCAGGCCATTTCTAGGTGGATCACTTCCTGTTCCATTTCTGAGTCAGTTTCTCTGCTCTTCCTATCCTTCTGTGAACTACCCAATAGCCCTCTAATAAGTTCATTTGGGGCTTAAAAGAGACAAATTCTCACTTACGATTAAGAACACTGATTTTTTAGGAAGTACAGTTTCCACTGCTTTCTAGAGTTTGAGGACTCCCACCTTGTGCTCCACAGGACATTATGGAGACCAGAGAAGAGCATTTCCAAAAAACTGCTTGGTGGGGGGGGAAAAAAAACATAGGTTCTAGGAACTGGGTACACCTCCTCATGGTCTCCCTTCTGTTTTATTCCTTTTTAGTCCCCAACTACCCAGTTTATGAAGGCAAGATCCAGGCTTGGGAATGACCTCGAACAGGCAGGCTCATGCATGACAATGGGGGCTGCCTGGGGCAAACTGTGACTTGAGTTTTTGGTAAGGATCTTGTGATTAATAAGGGTGGGGGAACACTTAGGGGAGAGGAAAAACGACAGTTCCCATGGCCAGATAGATGTCCCAGACAAATGGGAAAATGCTGGAGAGCTGCCACCTTTCAAACCTTCATCATCAGCACTTCTCCCATCTCCTGGAGAGAGAAGCAGGAACGCACTTTGTGAACTCACCCTGCCGATGTGTAGACCCACGCTTCCCCGGAAGAGGGGCTATATGCTTTGGTTCTAAAACAGGCCGCCGGGATTTAAATCCCAGCACTGCTGCTTACTAGCAGGAGGACTTGGGGCAAGTTACTTAGAGTCTCAGCATCCTAGTTTCCTCATCTGTGAAATGGGGACAGTGATAGCACCTACTTCATAAGGCAGCTGTGAGGATTCAGTAAGTCCCAACATCTCAAGTGCCTATAACAGGGCCTGGCCCAGCATAGGCACTCAATATATAGCAGCTCTTATTATTAAAAAATTTCTAGGTGCCAAATAAATGGTAGCCTGTGGAGAATGAGTGAAGTAACTGAAATTACCATGCAAGATTACTTTAAAGTGATTAATTTATAAGAATCGCTAGCTGGTGTATGATGCCCTGCATCTTATGAAGAATGTTTTTACACCAAGACTAGCTGTTAAGAGCATCAGTCATGAGGTCAGATGAACTTGGACTGAAAGCCTCATCTGTCACTTCCTAGCCAGGTGAACTTGGGCAAGTCCCCTGAGCCTTCATTTACACATCTGTGATATAAAGTTAATAATACCCACCTCCCAGGGCTACTTGAGGATTAAATTAGATAAGACACACAAACAGCTGAACCCAGAGCCTGACACAGGGAAAGTGCCCACTAAATGGTTGTCACCCTTTTCATGACAATTCCGTGAGGCAGTGGGTTTTTCATTCCCATTTTCTAGATGAGGGCCCTGAGGCTCACAAGAGAATAAGTGATTCCTCCAGGATCACGTTGCTTATAAAAGGCAGAATAGGGACTTCAAATCCCTGTTCTTTTCCTACAGAAACCCATTCAGCCCTCCTAGAAAGCCCCTTGATCAGTATGGTGCTGTCATTGTCATTTTTGGTGTGTGGACTCTTAGGCTCTTTCCAATTTTCTCAACTAGGGAAAGAAATTTCAGTGATCCTGAGAATTATTCCAGCTTTATTTCTATCTCTATCTGTGCCTTTTTCATACTTAAAGTCAGGTGATCCCAGCTCATGGGGAAGGTTATTTGGAGTAAGGAGAACAGAAGCTAATCCCATGTCCATATCAGGCAAAGAGACAGTCTTCATCCAAAATTGCATTTTGTCAAATTTGGGTGATTTTTCTCTCTTGTTTGTGAGCCTATGAGCCCTTTGGGTTTTGAAACCTCTACTGAGTAAACCCTTGTCATCTTCTCACCCTTCTTTATGTTAAACAGCGTCACTGCAGGCCTGGGAACTTGTCAGCTTCCAGAGTGAAGAGCCATCATTTCAGAACCTTAAATTAAAAACAGGGCAAAAATGTTCTCTTCCATCCATCAGGAAGAACTTTGTCCCTCTCAAACCCGCTTCCTCAGACTTCATCTCTGTTCTCTGTCTAAATAGACTTGACAGAAAAATTATCAGGATGTGTCATGTGCCTGTCATCTCGGGCCAACAAATTGCTGGTTTAATGCAAAATGACATGGCAGCCCAGGAATTTCGTAGGGAAACCTGTTGCACACTGAAGTTTCGAGAACAGTCATTCCACCTGGGAATTCTAAGTAACGGTTTGACCGTGCCCTAAACTCCCGGCCACTGATTTCTTAGTGAAGGCACTAGCTCTGGAAGGGAAGGGGAACCAAGAAATACAGTCTCTTGTCTCCAAAGACAAGGCTCTTTCCACCAAAGGAGGGGGAAGCTTCTCCATCTTCTCCAATGGAAACAAAAATCTCTTTGTCTCTCTGTCTCTGTCTGTCTTTCTCTCTATTCCCCTCCTGCCTCGCTCCCTCCCTGTCCCCACAAAAGATGCTCAAAAGAACTCAAACATCCAACAACTCAGAAACAATGCCAGGAGTCAACTTACCCTGCTTTTAAGATTACTCGTTTGACAAATGAAATGGTCCAATATTGAATAATTACAGCACAGCTGGTTGGCGAAAAGCCTCTCACCTGGGGCAGTGGGACTGGTTCCTGACACTGTGCAACTTCGGGCACCAAAGACTTTGGGCCTTCCGTTTCTCCATCTGTGAACATGGGTAGTGGGTGGTGGGGAAGGGCTGGGTGATTTAATATTTAGTGACTCACATGCTTCACGACCTTGGCTTGGGAAAGTCTGGCTGCCCCCTGAGAACAAAGAACTAATAAGGAACTACTTTAGGAGTCTTTCTCAGAAAATAGGATAATTATTAGTTTATATGTAGAAACTACGTTAAAACTGGAGATCTGTGTACATAACAACTGAAGAGGTGAGAAAACACATAAGGTTCCAAGTAAACATAGAGCTGGAAGGACTTGAAGAGGTCATCTGCCCATTCCTCATTCTAGAGATGCAACCCGAACTCCAGAGGAGTCAGAGACCCACATCCTCCAGCTCACAGTCCCTGCCTGTCAAACACAGGGGGGCCAGATTCTGTCTCCCAACCACCCGAGTTAGAATTACAGTATTCAGCTTATGAACTATTGCTCTACTAACTTGTTGGCAAACAGAATCTTAAGAACAGAAAGAGGAACAGGTCCCCATCGTTCCCTTTCAGATGGTGGATGGAAATCTCTCACTTATGCATTTTTGTGGGTGCACAGGGAGAAACAAGAAAACAGATCAACTGGTTGTTTCTATCAGGGAAATGGCCCAGATCATGAGGACAGTGATTTTAGTAAGAACAGGCCTAGTGAAATTATTTGCTCACTTTGTGTGAAACATTCTGCCTTTACCAAGACTCTTGTCATTTACACATAACGTTCTTTCCTTGAAATTCAGAAAAAAAAAAACATCTGTGTCTCATAGGCTCTTACTTCATAATGATTTCTCCCATTGCAAGTAAAATTAATATGCTTAGACATAAATATACTAATATTTCCAGCTGCTGCTCTAGCCTGATTCTGTCTTCAGCTCCAAGCATGTCTAGTTAAGTCTGTGACAGGTATCATATACATCAGCATTAACTGGCCTCAATTACATTTTCTAATTATTAATGGATTGTTTAACTCGAGGTTGCGTCACTCGCTCACTAGGCATGCTTATTTTTTAAAAGAGATTAAAAACCAACAGATAACTTCATAAACCAAACAGTAACACAAGCAGGAATTATTGTTCTGCCGGCTTTGACATATATAGCAGCCCTAAACACTGCCTAGAGCCATCAGTTAAATGAAACAACCGCCGCACATTGGCAGGCGACAAGGAAAGGGAATGTTCTATTGCAGTTGCCATAAGAAGAAAGCCAATTTCACAGTTGGGAATGTAAGGAAGGTAGAAAAGTCAGGGTGCTAGCTCCTCCAGCAGCTAAGCGTTCTTTCTCTATGTGGTTGGATGGGAGCCAGATCATCAGCTAAACCATGGGCAACATATTTTAATCATATAAACCTTTAGACAACACAATTATGCAAGAGAATATTTGGGAGGGGAAAGGTTTAATTCTTCTTCCTTGTTTTAGCAGAAGGATGTTAGATAGTAAACTCTACCCTTTTAGTAAACTATGCTCGTGACTGAATTTATCTAAGTACCTAGTTTTAAAAAAATGTGGTTACATGTATTTGGAAAACCAAGCCAAGAAATACAAGACCCATAAAATCCTGAAGCATATTAAATGATGGTTCCTTTTTCCTTAATCCACCACCACAAATATCAATTAAATGTAATTATATTAAATAGGTTCCCCTGAGAGCAAATAAAGATTTGCCAGAACACAAATTGCTACTCAGGTGAACAATCTATGATTTTCTTGAATACACAGACAAATACAGATGGTATACCCCAGAATGTAATACAACAAATGTGTGTTTACTGTAACACAGACATTTATTTTTTTTCTTAGCTACCAAAGTGGCAGAGGGCCAAAAAATACACATAAAATATATGGGTCTTTCTTTCCTTTTCTTGGATGAGAGGATAAATATTGCATTTTATAATAACTGCTAATTAAAAGACTATTAATCTAGAAAATAATGAATAAATGAACTCTACTGGAAGCAAAAGCCAGAAATAAAATTGTAAATCTTGGCCAAAAATAAAAAAAAAATTTCATTTAAGCAACTATTTTTCTTATTAAAAACAAATGTTTTACTGAGCTAACTAAGAAAGGAAAAAATGAATCCACAAGTAGGAAAATAGAAACAGGTAGAATAAAATGGATTTTGTGAACTATTTTAGGAGCTGGCTATTCCAGTCCTGTGGAAGTGAAGGACCAGAAAGAGGTAAGTCCAGGGGCAAGGGTGAAACACAACTTTCCCAGTTATGAAAATGAGCTGCCCTACAGATGTTTGAATTAAGAGATCTCAAGGAATATTTCTAAAGAAAGTTGTTTTTTCTTTCCTTTTGCAGGAGAAAGAAGCAAAGACTGTGCCTTCTTTTTCATTATAGGATATGTAAGGTATGAATTTCTTCTGTCAGATGTTTTTAGGGATGGAAATTTAATTCATTCTTGGTGTCGGATGGAAAACCTTGAAAAATAATCAATTTAAGATTGAATGTGCTGATATGTCGAGTATTTTTAGTCTCTGCCCTTTTTAAAGCAATAGAAGTAATTATCTAAAAGCAGAATCTTGGAAGCACAGGCACTTTCCTTTTCCTGTTGCGTCCTCCCTTCAGATTGGAATCTCCCCTCCTGCCCCACAATACGGACTCTCACGGTGAGAACGCTGCCCTTTCCCATCTGGGGAGTGCTGTAGGATAGGGAAGCAGAAGTCAGGGCTTTTATGTTTTTGTCTTTGGGTTGTTTTTTTTTATTTTAGAATATTACGTTCGGTACAAACGTTTTGGTTACATAATTTGCTTTTGTACAGTCTGAGTCAAAGTTGGAAGTGTGCCCATCACCCCAATAGTGTGCATTGTACCCTTTAGGTGTGAATTTACCCATCCCTTCCTCCCCTCTTCCGCCTGCTTGATTTCCATTAAGTTTTACTTCCATATGTGCACATAAGTGGATCCATTAGTTCCAATTTAGTAGTGAGTACATGTGGTGTACACCATGGAGTACTACTCGGCGATAAAAAAGAATGGTGAACTGATACATTTTGTAACAACCAGAATGGAACTGGAGACCATTCTTCTAAGTGAAGTATGGCAAGAATGGAAAAACAAGTTAGGGCTTTTGAATCTACTTGATCCTCAGCTTTCTCAGCTAGAAAATGTCAGAAGCAGGCTCTAAGAGCCCTTTTCATATTTGTGATCCTATGATTTTTCATTAAAATGCCAAGTCATGTGACCTCTAGGTAGGACTCATCCTGAGGAGATCGATGCTGCCGTGTGCTTAGCTGTCTGCCCGCCCCCTTCTTGGGGTCCTGGGAAAGTTCTGTGTGAAACTCGGCTTGAGGGAACTGCCCCCTCGCAGAGGTGCCCTTTGAGCTGCCTGGAAAGACTCCTGAGGGGTTGGGCAGCGGGTTCTGTTGAGCTGATGCTTGCGGAGTGTGAGGAGCAGAGACAGGGTGACCATTCGCCCTGACCGACGGTCACGAGCTGCCCTGCTCCCCAGGCCGGGCTGTCCTGGAACAGGGTGGCAAGGCGGGGGGGCTCCTTCTTCATACTGCTGCCCTCTCCTCCCCTCACCCCTTCCTCAGTACCCTTTGCTCCTACTTGCCCTGCGGCCTTCTGATTTTAAGATTCTTCTTTTTTAAGCACCAAAAGAGGCAAGAAAAGCTTCATCTTTCTCTGCTGCACCCATTTTAATAAAAGGATTTGTTCTGCAAAACTTGGCTTCAGTCAAAAGTCCACACTTAAGGACCTAGAAGGCCACATTTTGCCTTAAAGTCGCAGGTTCCCCACCCCTGCGTGATTTTCTCTGCTGGGC
The DNA here is from genome assembly GCA_963574885.1 of Lepilemur ruficaudatus. NCBI lineage: Eukaryota > Metazoa > Chordata > Mammalia > Primates > Lepilemuridae > Lepilemur > Lepilemur ruficaudatus. Next base: position 23,074 of record CAUYRT010012122.1, on the reverse strand, counting down.
GTTCTAAACCCCAAGCTTCCTGTTCTGTCTTGCAAATCTTGACAGCCTCTTCCATGTTAGTTAGTTGAGTTTTAACTACTCTCTACTGCCTGCTTTACAGCTGGATAGGAGCTGGTGGAGGCAGCTTCCATCCTAGGATGGCGAGGAAGGGAGGTTACGGAACCGTCCTGCGCACAGAGCACTTGGATTCCTTTCCACCCTCCCTACCCCACCCTGCCTCCCACTCTTTCTTCCTTTCACCCCTCCTCCCTTCCTCTCCTCCAGGACCTCAGCAAGGCAAACCGTACTCCTTAGTTCATGCCACATTATCTACACTGGTCCAAGAAAGGCTGCTCTCCAGTGTGTGTTAGTTAGCTAGTTAGTTAATTAGTTATCCCCTGTCTTCCATTCCCTTTTCCTTCTTCCCTACACACCCCAGGCAACCATTCTAATGTTTATTATAATCCTCTTGTTTGTGTATGTTCTTACCAATTTCATAAGGCACTTCTCTACACACGTCTTTTGATTTATCTGAGTAGTATTATATTGTAGATCTCATGTTTCTTATCATTGTCACTTCATGGTGTGCATGCCCCACTTGTCACCTGACTGGTGATTGGCTCCACCTACTTTTTACCACAAATAGCACTGCAACAAACATCTTTGCCTGTGTCTCTTTATGGACATTTGTAAAATTTATTTGGGACACATCCTTGCCTCAATATGACTGAGTACTGCCAGGTTGCTCACCAGAAGGGCTGTGCTAAGTGACACTCCACCTGTGGTGCATAAGTGTTCCTCTGTCCTCACCTCCCCAACAGCATTTGGTACTTAGATGCAACTTAATTAAGCATAAGTATCAGCTGGGCACAGTGGTTCACACCTGTGATCCTAGCACTCTGGGAGGCCAATGCAGGAGGATCCCTTGAGCTCAGGAGTTTGAGACCAGGCTGAGCAAGAGTGAGACCTCATCTCTACTAAAAATAGAAAAATTAGCCAGGCATGGTGGCATGCGCTTGTAGTCCTAAGCTACTTGGGAGGCTGAGGCAGGAGAATCACTTGAGCCCAGGATTTTGAGGTTGCTTTGAGCTGTGATGATGCCACTGTACTCTAGTCGAGGCGAAATAGTAAGACTCTGTCTCAAAAAACAAACAAACAAAAAAAGAATAAATATCATAATTTATAAATTAGAAGGAAACTTCCCTTCATTCTCTGGTCCATTGCTTCCAAAATTCTTTCTAAACTTCAAAATCAATAATGTTGTACATTTAGATATATATGAGATATCTTCTTTTTAGAAAGAATGTGATAATATCAAATTGCAAAAGGAATGAAAAGGAAATTTCACTATCTCAGTCTAAATAGTTCCCAAATGTTCTGTACTAGGAAAAAAAAAAAGTAATGTGAAAGGCCCCAGAAGAAATATATTAGGGTCTTCTGGTCAATTTTGAAGATCTAGCTGGAAGATGGTCTCACCTGGCTACCCTCTCATCTATTAGATCTTAATTTAGTTTCATCCTGAAACCTTTCCCTAACCCTCAAATCTAGATAGTGCACATCCTGTGTGTCAGATCTGCTTGTTGGCGTGCCTGTCTCTTACCCTAGACTCTGTCAGGCATGCTCTGACAGCAATGTCTCCTGTCTTGTCTATTGCTGAATCCCAATGTCTAAAATAGTGTCTGATACATACTGATCATTGAACAAATATTTGTTGCATAAATAAATGAATTGATTGTGGATTGCCAAACTCTAATGCAAGGCCTGATACATAGACCTCCTAGATCTTGGGTTGGATTAAGGAATGGATGCATGAACAAATGTTCAGTTCTACCCCTTTTGTTCTATCTCCCCTTTTCTTCTCTGGGCTCCCCCATCAGATCTCCCTCCTTGAAATTCTGCCACATTCCAGGTGGGAGGGCAGAGCAGCCACCAGCATAGCTTCAACTAATTTTACTATCAGTTGCCTCTTTCTCATGCCAGGATGGGGAGCTAAGAATGGCCCACACTCACCGAAAAGGTGTGCACCCCAGGCAAGGAGTGTAAAGGCATAGCCAAGAGGTAGTATTACATCTCAGTGTGCGTGAGGGGGTTCCAGCAGGGCAGGCAACCTAGGCATACATACCTTCCCTCCAGCCCCGGCAACCCCCCTCCTCCCATCCAGGCTTTATCCTTCATGACAGCCTAATGAAGGGCTGGTTTGGGGGCGGAGGTCCCCTGATTACACACAGACCTATACGTGCACATACCAAAGAGAAAACGCATATAATCATATTAAGACAATTTGTTTTCATATCTATACAGTTTATAGTGATAGAAAGTTGACAGTTTTTAGGCATAGTTTTCCCTAAGTAAGACCTCCCTATTTTTCCTGGATGTGAAAGCCTGTTTTCACAGCCAGAAAAGAGCACTTGAGAAATTCTTGGGGGCTGAGTGGTGCTTGAGGCCTTCTTCTTCGGGTAATAATCAGTGAACAATTCATCTTAAGTTGTGTTTCTACCTAATTAAAATCAGCAAGTGAGCCTTTCGAATCAAAGCCATCCCACTTGAACTATTTGGACTACAGAACTCAGACATTTGATAGCTCAAGCCTAAGCCATTTGCATTCCAAATACGATAACGCATTTGCTTGAGCCCTAGATAGGGTCTGTTCCGTGTTTTCTCTGGCGGTCTCTCACGTCTCTGCGTCAACCTTGGCACTGACACAGAGATTTCTGATGTGACAGTGACAGCACAGATTTCAGGGCACTGACTCACTATTCACTTAGAGAATTTTTTAGAAGAGAAGCATTTATGCTAAATTTATGTTCCTTGATGACATGATCTATCACCCATAGTTATTAGCACAAGGTCTTACTTATATAGTAAGATATGAAGATTGACTTTCTTATTGATATAAATTTTAAAAATTGAATTAGTCCTAATGTCAATGCTCGTTCTACCTTATTGGGTTGAGGACAGTTGTCCAGAGCTGTATAGCACCCTCTCTGCACCTATCTCTGACACCGTTCAAGGAAGAGCCCCACCACCCTTAGCATGAGCTCCTCTTCCCAAACCCTTTGGGATCCTCAGAAGAAAGGGACCATTTAGGGGCGAAGTAAATAGCCTCCGTTTTCAATAAACCAAGTTACCCAGACCAGCCTAGAATATTTTATTTAAAAAGAAAAAAATATATTAGGCAAGCAGATTTTTAAAAAACACCTCCATCCTTGGGAAATAAATAAGGTTTTATATTTCCATGCTGTGGAATTTTCTCCAAGTGACCTAAACCAGAGAGTAACTCTGCCTGTAATCAAGTTGTATGAAAACCTCAGTAACTCCTCTGCTTAAGGGTGCCCAGCTTCCCAGGCACTGCCTTCTAGACACCATGTTTCTTAGAGAACAAAAGGGTGGATTGGTTTGGGCCCAGTGTCTTGGGTACTTCGGGATGAATCATCAGATCAGTCCTCTAACTCTTGATTATAGATGTCTTATGTGTTCTTTAAGCCAGGACATAAATGCCATCTTAAATTATTTCTGGGACAAGGCAGGGAACACATACATACTACATGCTACATGTGCATATATTAGACATAAAGGGAAGACCTGAATGCCCCAGAACTTCAGTCTGACTAAAAACAATAGCTAACATTTATTCAGCAGGTATCACTATTCTATAAGCCCTTTACATACGAGGTCTGTCCCAAAAGTATCCCCCCGTTGTGATTATAATGATAATGGTTTGAGCGATATTGATGTAACCTGGCAGCCAAGGAGCGTGGACTAGAACACACATGTGTGAACAACTATGACGTCACTGTACTAGTCAGCGGGGCGCTAGACGCCCTTGAGTGAGCATGTGCACTGTGTGGCCGTCACATTCTAAATGACTGAGCGAGTAGAGCAACAAATCTACATCAAATTTTGCTTTAAGCTTGAACATTCCCCCCACAGAAACTATCTGGACGATTCAGAAGGCTTTCCGGGCCAATGAAATGAGTACAGTGCAAATAAAATTGTGGCACAAACACTTCAAAGGTGGTCGAGAGTCTGTGGAAAGTGATCCTTGTTCTGGAAGGCCTGCAACAAGCAGAACACCTGAGCATGTAGAACGTGTGCGGGTTAGGTTACGAGATGCCGGGAGAACTGTGTGAGGTCCCAAGGTGCCTACTTTGAAGGGGACTGAGGCGTCATTGTCCTATGTACAATGTTTCTTGTATCTTGTATCTTCTTCAATGAATGTCTCTATTTTTCATATTACATGGGTGAATACTTTCCAGACAGACCTCATAGATGAACTCATTTAATACTATCACTGTCCCCATTTTACTGATGAGGAAACTGAGGCACAGAGTGATTAAGCAACTTAAAGTTACACAGTTTGCCCAAGGCAGTTTGGTTCCAGGGCCTTTTTCTTAAACAGGACCCTGTCTTGCTTCCCTAATACTGCCTTCTCGAACTGTTGCCCAGTTTAGAAAGCAGCCTCATGGTGCATGCATCTTGGGCATGACTCAGCTCCTACAAATGAACTTGTCCTGAGATTTCCACATGAACCCAGCACCGTGCTGAGCTCCACGGGGGCCTACCGCAGAAGCACAAAGCACAGCCCCTGCCTACCAGGACTTTATAGTCTAAGGAAGGAAGAATCATGAAGAAGCTTCCGGCCAATAAGAGTGGGGAGCACATACCCAGCTGGCTGGACCCGCTGGAAGAAGGTGCGACAGATTCTGGAGGGGCCCCTGCTCTCTCTCCCAGTCCCAACCTGGTGCAAGCTGACTTCCTGCTCTTCTGTTCACTCAGGCCTGTGGCCCTGGAGGCTGGGAGGGGCACATGTCCACAGGAGCACAGCAGCCAGGACACAAGCACACGGGTGTGACTCCTCTGACGCCGAGATAAGGAGAATGCTCAGTGCTTATTATTTTGGCATTTTCCCACCATTCTAATGCGTAATTGCACCAACCCGGATGCCTCGCTTCCGAGAGCCATGCCACCTGCCTTCTCAGGGCTTCCCCAGAAGGATGGCACGACTCAACTGCGAGCTACGCCTGCGTCCCACGACCAGCCTTCTTGTCCCTCTGAGCACTTCTCTAAAAGCTACTCGGGAGTCTGAAGCAGGAGGATCACTTGAGCTCAGGAGACCAGCCTGGGTAACATAGTGAGACCCTATCTCTAAAAAAAAAACCATCTGAGTCTGTTTCAAGGATTTCAAAGTAAATGTTTTTAATCACAGCTCATTTACAAATGTGAAGCTATCATTTAACGTGAGCCAGAGACAACATGTGATGAGCACAACTTACACAAAGTATATATCAAAATGTTTGTACCCCTGTAATTTCCTGAGATTAAAAAAAAAAAAGTCAAAAGATGAATATTGATGTATTCACCCTACAAAGCAAGCTTCCTTAGTGGGTTTCAAAATACGATTCAACCTCCAACCTCATCCTTCCCTCAACCACACACACTCCACCTTTTTCATTTTAACTCAAGACGGTTTTTTTTCCCCCAAGGAAAACATTTATTGTGTGTTTACTGAATATGCTTATCTGGAAGCTTATCAGTAGAATTCTCTCCAACAGCTAAATAGACGCAGGATGAATCTGAGGTGAAACAAAAATGTTTCTATCAACGTTTTGGGATCCCCATCGCCCCCTGTTCTTGGCACTCCTGTGAATAACTGAATCCACATCTGCCCGGGGCTCGCGATGAACCCGAGCTCACTGCTGACAAGACGAAACTGTTGCTTAAATTACACCTCGGGCTGGAAGGAGCGTCCTGAGTCATGGCTCCAGTCCACAGAGGAGCGTCGGCTCCGAGGAGGCGCAGCAGGCCTGACAGTTACCTTAAGGTAAACATTTTGGCTATAAAGTGCAGTTTTATGGCCCCGTAAGTGATTTCCACTCTGCCTCACAGGTGTATGCGCATATTTTTTCTTTGTTGAGGAAACTGTAATATCCTACTCTTAGCACCGCAGAACCTCCTCTCCCAGAGAGCATATTAAATGCCCCTCCAGTTTCCAAGGCTTAGTTAAGAGCTCTGTAAAAACAACTACATATTTTACACAGGCCGTTGCTAAGCATGTTGACTGATTGCCTCCCTAGAGACATTTCCAGTCAGTAACCCATTCAATTTTGCATAAAAGAAGTTTAAGAAGGACTTTTTTTTTTTTTGCCACATCTTATCTAAGGCAGTGCAACAATAGATCATCATTAGCCAGCATGCTGGGAATACAGAGACATCTAAGATAACTTACAGGTCATCCCTACCAAATGTTCAGGTCAGTGGCCCAGGATGTGTTTCATCCAGATGTTCTAGGACCTTGTGAGAAGCCACGCTTCTGCCTCCAACCGTCACCTTCAAGTTTACCCTCTACAGCTTGGCCAGTTGAATCTCAGGAAAGGGGAGAATTTCCTCTGTTCGTTAGCAGAGAGAGGCAAACGCAAGAATCACAAACGCCCACGATTTGGTACTTTGTGTATGATTGTCCACGTACTATCTCGGGTGAACTGTGTTCTCAGTAAATGTTCCCATTCCCTGTAACAGGGCATGATGCAGATTAAGTCTCTTTGTGGTCTTCCTTATATCTTCAGCCTGGCATAGTTCTCGTTCAATAAGGTATTCAGTAAGTATCATTTGAATGAATGAATGAATAAATGTATGTTTAACAACTCAAGATTTTTTCAACTGATGTTTTAAAAGGAAGTCAGCCCATAGACATCCCCATCATAACCAAGGCAGATGTTTGGCCACTTTCCTTCTCCCTTCCCAGACTTTCTGCTTGGAAGATCAGATTCCCCCTTGAAGTTGCCCTCACTCTTGGGAGAAGGGAAAGCAAAATGAAAAGGACCAGATTCAAGAGGCACTTCTTCTCCAAACACTCACAACAAATTTTCTTAATGATGACTTTAAATATGTCGATGCTACAATTGCTTTCTTAAAAGTCTGCTGGACAGATTGTTCTGAAGCCTTTGCTTATTAGGGAGAATTTATTGAAAGAAAAAAGAACCTAAACTCAGTCTAAATTTTTCTGGATGAATTTTAGGTAGATATGAGTCTTAAAAGTTAACCTAGATTCCTCCTGAAGACGAAAAACACAAACACATTTTTAATCAATTAAATGCTTCTTGCTGCTAGCATATTCCTCTTAAATAGCTCAACATCTCTAATCATAAGGGAAATGCAAATCAAAACCACAATGAGATACCACTTAACTTCAGTGAGAATGACTATAATCAAAAAGTGCCCAAACAACCAATGTTGGCATGGATGCAGAGAGATAGGAACACTCATACACTACTAGTGGGACTGAAAATTAGTACGACTTCTATGGAAAGTAATATGGAGATACCTCAAAGAACTAAAAATGGACTACCATTTGATCCAACAATCCCACTTCTGAGCCCAAAGGAAAAAAGACATTCTATAATAAAGACATCTGCACTGAATATTTATAGCAACACAATTCACAATTGTAAAGATATAAAAACAACCCAAGTGCCCATCAATACATGAGTGGATTAATAAAATGTGGTATATTTATACCATGGAGTGCTACTAAGCCACAAAAAACAATGGTGACCTAGCACCTCTTGTATTATCCTGGATAGAGCTGGAACCCATTCTACTAAGTGAAGTATCTCAAGAATGGAAAAACAAGCATCACATGTACTCACCATCAAATTGGTACTAAGTGATCAACACTTATGTGCACATATAGTAGTAACATTCATCGAGTGTCGGGCAGGTGGGAGGGTGGAGAAGGGGATGGGCATATTCAAATCTAATGGGTGCGGTGTGCACTATCTGGGGGATGGGCACACTTATAGCTCTGACTTGGGCGGTGCAAAGGCAACATATGTAACCTAAAAATTTGTACCCCCATAATATTCTGAAACTTTAAAAAAATGATTAAAAAATATATACTAAACGTTTGTGTCTCTCAATCTCGACATCTCTAAGCCAGCTTTGTGACTCTCTGGTTAAAATCAGCACGTGCCTACATTTTTGCTTATTTGAAAAGAAAAACTGTGGAGTGCTGGGCTTTAGCTCCAAGACCTTGAGACTCTGTTTCCCCATCTGTAAGTTCGGAGAGTCGGGCAGTCTTCTCAGGGCCTCAGGGGATGGGGTGTGGGAGGTGTAGGCAAGGCACGGAGGAGCTAACCAAGGCGGTTCCATTTTAATGTGAGTTCACCCTGGCTAGTTCTGTAAGATTTTCTTTATCAAAAAGGGACTTTGACTTAAGAAAGAAAAAGGTTGCAAACACCTGGATTAAATGAATGATCCCTCTGAGTTCCCTTGGGTCCAAATGTGCCATGGTAGAGATAGAGATTAGTTTTGTAAATTTACCACTCAAGTAAAATTTGCAATCTTATAGTTGCTGAATCTGTGGTTTGGTTTTAAAAGCAAGTACTAGCCATGCTGTCTTTGAGGAGGAAGCTTTGGTGAGGAATGCAACCCCCAGTTACAGTAGTTCTTCTGGAAGATTTTGGATCCGCATTCAGAAGATCTGCCTTGAATCACATGGTAATTCTATTTTTAATTTTTCAAAGAACCCTCATACTGTTTCTCATAGTGGCTGTGCCATTTTACATTCTCAACAGTGGACAAGTATTCTAATTTCTCCATATCCTCACCACCACTCACCTTTTGTTTTTTGACAATAGCCATCCTAACACGTGTGCAATGATATGTCATTTTGGTTTTGATTGTACTTCCTTGATGATTACTGATGTTGAGCACATTTTCATATTATCTGTTGGCCATTTGTAACTCTTCTTTGGAGAAATGTCTATTCAGGTCTCATTTTTTAATCTGATTTGTTTTGTTTTGGTTTGGGGTCTTTTTTTTTGACTATTTTATTGTAAGAGTTTCTTATATATTTTGGAGATTAACCCCTTATCAAATATATAGCTTTCAGATATTTTCTCCTACTCCATGGGTTGCCTTTTTATCTTGTTGATTGTTTCCTTTGTGTGCAGAAGCTTTTTCACTTCTAGGTATATATCCCAAAAAATTTACATCGGGATCTTGAAGAGATATTAGCACTCCTATATTCATAGCAGCATTATTCACAATAGCCAAGATATGGAAACAATTCAAATGTCCATCAACAACTGAATGGATAAAGAAAATGTGGCATATACATACCATGGAATATTACTGAGCCTTTTAAAAAGAAGGAAATCCTGCCACATACTGCAACATGGATGAACCTGGAGGGCATTATGCTAAGTGAGCTAAGCCAGACATAGAGAGACAAATACTGTACAATTCCTCTTAAAGGATGTATCTAAAATAGTCAGACTCATAGAAACAGATTGTAGAGTGGTGGTTGCCAGGGACTGGGTAGAGAGAGAAATGGGAAGCTGCTGTATAAAGGGTATAAAATTTCATTTATGCAAGAAAAATAAGTTCTAGAGATCTGCTGTACAACACAGTGCCTATACAGTGCTATGCACTTAAACATGTTAAGAGGATAGAGCTCATGTTAAATGTTTTCAACACACACATACACACACACACAAGGACACAGGAAAGTTTTGGAGGTGATGGATATATTTATTACATTGATTATTGTACTGGTATAATGGGTGTATGCACATATCCAAATTCTTCAAATTATATACATTAAATATCTGAAGTTTTGTATATCAAATATATTCAATAAATCTGTTAAAAAAAATTCCGTTTTGCAGCAAGAATCCTAAGGAGGACATGGTAGAGGCAAGGTCAATGGATTGTACATTGGACCTGAGAGAGGACACAGTTAAGGGCAATGAAACAATGGCAAACGCATCTCGAGGGTAGAAGTTAAGGAGGTAGGACGGCTCCCGAAAGAAGGAAACCAGGTGTGGAGGGGCAAATGGTTCTGAAGAGGCTACTTAGTTGGAGAGAAGGAAAGAGACTTGACAAGCCTTTCACGGGTAAAAGCCTGCAAAGCCGAAAAGAAGAAAAGGAGAAGACGGATGACAAGTGACAGACAGAAGGAATAGAATAAGGAGGAGATGGTGAAGGCTTGACATGATTTGAGAAGGCTTTCTAAGGAGTGATTGACAGTCAAAGAGGAATAAAAAGTGAAAATAAGAAGGTAAAGATGAACCACATATAAATTTCACAAAGGAGGGAACGAGCAGTAGGAACAACACCAAAAAAAAAAAAAAGAAGAAGGAAAATGATAAGAAAAGTAGCACTTGGAAGGTTCAGCCAAGGAAGAGGTTTTTTTAAGACACATGTCTAGGAAAAGGATGAGTCTTTGGTAAAAACTCACAGCCCTAGAGATTAGTTTCTGGGTCAAACTACCACTAAAGTTTCTTATAGCTGTCCTCATAAATGGCCACTAATTAATTTCATGGCACTCGAAGGATTCAGAACATCTTAGAGCTAAAATCTGAAGGCTAACTATGACCAGCTTTTATTCACAAAGCTTCTATATCCACCATCTGCACAACATTGCTCTCAACTTTATGTTAGCCAAAGAGAAAAAAAAAGCTCTATGATTAAGAAGAAAAAGCAATCTTAAACAGTTTTTATAGGGCGAGCTAAGTGCTCACAACTCCCTCTCCCTGTTAGATTTTATCAACACTTTTAAAAGTCAATAAGGAAAACAAGGAAAATGAAGATTTCTACTGAGAAGGGGAAAAAAGCCAATTGAAGAAAATAACTTAGAGTCTAGAGAACCTCATTTTGCAAATCTAAAATATTAAGTGACTTCAACATTATGACAACTTGTTTCCATGAAAAGAAAACCAACTCCATTTTTGATCTGTATTTATTATAAACTCTCTATGCCCACCAAGGCAAACACCATGAGAATCCGTGGGTGGAATGAAGCTAAATCAATGCTCCCTTGAGATTTGAATCTTTCCACGGACTCCTGGTGCTGCTCTGTCATGAAATATGTCACTTTCTCTCTTTTTAAAATAATTACAACTAGTAGCCTTTATTGATAATAATAATGATTCTTATATTTACTTATTTGCCTTAGCCAAAAGAGCAAAAAAACACTATGATTAAGAAGGAAAAGTAATCTTAAATGGTTTGCATAGAGTTTCTCAATAGTGGCCTTAGGTCTTAGATATGTGTAATGCAAATGATAGATTGAAAAGGGCCTTGTTTTGTGCCAGGCAGGGGCGGGCGGGGGAGCCCATGATGGACAGCTTTCGGGATCTGTTCCTTCTCATACGGGGAGCAGACAGGATCTATTGCTGTTCCTTTCTGGAGTGTAACTGATTTAGATGATTTACAAAGTTTGCTCCACAGAAATCCCTCTCTTCTTGGATGGGCAAGACTCTTCCTCCCTCCCGTGTAATAGGAGGGACAAAACAAAAACAACAAAGCAGCCTGGTAGGATGTTGCTCAAAGAAGGGGCTGAAGGCCTGGCCGTAGAGAGAAGCACGGAGTTCCTACAGAGACTGAAGTCAAGGAAGCCTTTGAGTTTCTGCTTCTCCTCTCCCCCAGCACGAACATGCACAACAAGGACTCCAGCCCCCATCCCAGTGCACCTGCCACCGACCCCAGCCTGGCCTCTCCATGCCAGCAGGGCCAGTCCCCCCAGGGGCTCATGAAGGCAGCACATGCCTTCTCACCTCTGCTTTGCTTTCCAGGAAGCTGCAAGCCCCACCTCCTCTGCACAGAGTTCCTGGACCTTCCCCCTGCGTGGCGCCCGCCTCTTCCTTCTCTGCATTCCTCCCACCTGAGTCTCCCCTAAGCACTAGGCATTACGTCTCATGCTTTCCTTTCTTTTGCTCTAGTTCAAGGACATACGTTTTGCTGTCTTGTTTAGACAGTGAACTAGAAAGACAGGTAGGCATCTTGTATCTTTTGTCTTCCTCATGGCTTTAGCATAAGCCTCACTCAGGAAATACTTGCCGAGTTGGACTGATTCAAATTGAACAGCAAGGAGGAAGAGTATGCAAAAACAAAAACCTTCCAGGTGTGAGAGGCTTCCCACCAAAGTCCCTCTCTGCTCATATTTGGGGTCAAACAGCAGCATACGAGCAAGTGAGAAGTGACTGGGAGAATAAAATAAGTCTGTATGATTTTCCTCCTACCAAAGGGAGGCTCTTTTTTTTCTTTCAATTGGTATCTCCTGGTTTTAAAAATTGCCTGTGATTTTGCAGAAAAACGCAAGAATGGGTGGTTTATGAAAGCCAATTTCTGAGCCTTAGAAATCTCTATTTATTCATGCTTGATTATGAATTTACTAAAAATATGTAGTTATTGAGTGATTGTGCACTATGATAAATGTTGGTATATGTTGGTAAGCAAAATGTGCATGTGGTTATCCTCACGGAGCCCATAGTCTATGAAATGAGACAGATTTTCAACAAGTAAACAAACATAGAAAACAAAATACGAATGGGTGAATTGCATGATGTGTGAATTATATCTCAGTAAGACCATTACAAAAAAAAAAAAGAAATAGAGTGTGCAGAGAGAGGCCTTTTCAAGTAAGGTGGGCCAGTGTTCTACCTAGTGTTCTAACCAAGCGTGCAAGCACAATTGCCATCTGCGTCTCCTACACGACACCCTGCACACACTGGGTGCTTCTTAAAATATCCATGAACCAGATGAAGTATGGTGAGCCAGGGTTGAACTTTCTTTACTGAAGATTCTGGAAAACACAAGGAGACACAAAACACAGAGCTGCCACCTCCTGTCCCAAATGCTGGTGGCATGTTAACTTGTCTACTGGGATTGGCTCCTCCAGAGTCCATCATTTTCTCTCTTTTGGGGGTAACTTTAATCTCCAGCTGCTTCATTTTCCACTTTAGTGAGTCACCCAGCCAGAGGATGGAGAATGTAAGTCATTACTTTCTTCATCTTTGCAGATAATTTGATACTGTCCTTTTGAATGTTTCCTCTGTATTTATATCTTGGCAAGGGCATGCTGCATTGTTTGTAATTCTAGTCTCATTGCCAGCTTTTTTTCTGGAAAAATCAAAGAAAATAAGATGCAGGATACATCAGGCCACAACCACTTGGCTTCCTTGTGGTGTGGGGTTTTTCCCATTCCACCCCCCCCCCGCAACCCCCACCGCCTCCCCATGCTCTCTCTCTCTCTCTCTCTTTCTCTCTCTCTCCCTCTCTCTCTCCCTCTCTCTCTCTCTCTCTCTCCCTCTCTCTCTCCCTCTCCCCCTCTCTGTCTCTCTCTCTCTCTCTCTCTCTCTCTCTCTCTCTCTCTCTCTCTCTCGCTCTCTCGCTCTACTGCGGGTGGTTTCCAAAACTGATTATCTGACTCACCTGAGAAGTTTGTTTTGTTTTAAAAACAGAGGCCTAGGTCCCACCCTCAGAGATTCTCACTCTGGCCACGGGATCTGTATTTTTTTAAAGATCCAGGTTTCTAGACCACTGCTCTAAGAAAGAACCCAGGACTTGGATACACATTCACAAGGAGCCGATTCCCAGTTCAGCCTCTTACCAGCTGTATTTTTGCTTTTGTGGGCAAGTTCTTAAACGCTCTAAGCCTCAGTTTCCCCATCTATAAAATAATAATACCTCGCAGGGTTGTTACAGGAAAGAAATGACATATATGGAGTATCTAGTGTAGAAAATACACTGGCTGCCTTCCTCTTTCACCCAGAGTCAGTAACATCCACCTCTATCCCAACTTAGGATGAACAAGTGCCCATCTAAATTCATCTGTGTATTCTCCATTAATTTAGCTACATCATTTTTGTTTGTCTAACAGACATTTATGAGATATTCCATGTATAAGGCCTTGGACTCAACAGTATTATAAAGTTTATTCATATTTATAAAATAAGTGTTTCGTTTCCGTAATAGCCTGTTCTCCTGATGCAAGAAGTGGGTAAGGACCCAGCCTCTGCGTCACAGGCAACATGAAGATGGGCATGATCTCTATGCATCTTTCCCTCCTCCCTCCCTGGCACCTAGCAGAGGACTTTACACATTCCAGGGGCTGGACAAACATCTTCCAGCTTAAAGTGAAATAAAGAACATTAAAAGAAATGATGCCCGAGGGGTTCCCACCATCACCTGGGAACTGTCAGAAATGTAATTCTGGATTAGAAACAGTGCAGGTAGAACCGCCCTCCAGGTGATTCTGATGGACATTAAAGTTTGAGAACCACCAGCTTGAGTACTCAACTCCCATCTCTCAAGTAACAAACCTACGTTTAAAAAAAAAAACTCACAGAGCAATATTAGGTCCCATTCCTCGGGCACAGGATTTTTGAATTTAAATTTAGCATGTGTTTTTCAGTTCTCACATCCATTTATGGAAACATGGAATATTCCTACTAGAAGAAATCTTATCTTTGATGGAAATGACAGGGGAATTTCCAGCCATCGCAGGGGACAGGGGCTGCTGAGACTTGTCTAGGGATAGGACTGAGATTCTGCTAAAAGAAAGGGTTTCACTGCTAAAAAACTGAGTTTGAAAATCACCAGGTGGCTCCAATCCCTCGTCTCACAGATGAAGATGCTGGTTGCCTAGAGACATAATGGGCTTGTCCACATTCACGGAGCTGTGTCTTGAGCAGCACCTTGCCCCAGGCCCGGGGGACTTTCCAGGGCACTAACCCACCTCCTGCTACTTCCCAACTCCAGCAGCAGTGACTTCATTAACAGAAGATGTTGACATTTGTCCACAGAGAAGGGTAACGATAAAACAGAATTTTTTTTAAAAACGTTTCTCTTAAGGGGGAAAAAAGAAAAGATTCTAAGAATAAAAGTGCTAATATTTGAGGGGGAGAGTTTTTGTTTTTTAAAGAGATAAGTGGTTTTTAAGATACCCTTCTATGACATTAAAAATTAATTTAATTTTAAAATGTGTTAAAAAATAAAAAAAGATACTTACCCTTCCCTGTTCAACACATTTGGTCAACATAATAACGGCATATACATTTTTCTCCCAAACCATACGCCAAAAATCTTTTAAAGTGTTGGGTAAAGGTCCTTGTGTGGCAATAAAATCTTTCTTGGTGTGGTAGCCCTAAAAATGGACAACAACACACATTCAACCTCAAAGGAACAGAAAAAAGTGCCCTGAAGATTGTGTCAGAGTGACCCAGGGCTCTGAGACCATCCTGCACTTACAGGCATGTAGTTGGCGTTGATGTAGTCATCAGTTGAATGGGTCTGGATGGAAAGTTTGACACGGGAAATATCATCTGTGACATTAAAAGAGAAAAGGTCCTCATTAGAAGCAAATGTTTTTGTGAAGTTGTACACAAGAGAGAAGGAAAAAAAGGACAGAATGGCAACACTGGGACTTGAGTCTTCGAGGATGCACAGTGTGCTGTTTCACACAGATGGCTGCGTTTAATCCTCACGGTCACACCATGTGACTGTGGCACAGAGAAGTCAAGTGGTCACCAGAGCAGAGCTGGTGAGCAGCAGGGCCAAGATTTGAACCTGGGCAGCCTGACGCCAGGGCCTAATCTCTTAACTACACCAGACACCTTCTCACATAAAATGAATCTGTTACTATTAGCATCCCTGGGTGTCTGCCATGAGCCAGAGAATGTGCAGAACAATTTTATTCACTCCTCGAAACCACCCCACAAGCCTTTACTGTGTTATACAGATGAGGAAACTGAGGGTTGCAGAGATTAGGTGACTTCTCCAAGTCCTTGTGTCTGAAGAAGGGCACTCAGAATTCAAATTGAGTGTCCCTTCCACTACAGCAGGGTGGATACCAAGGTTAGCCTCTCCACCCTTCCTCTACTGCCAAATAAACAAGTTATTGTGAAAAGTGCCAAATTCAAGAATTAACTGAATGTGTAAGACTACTATGAGTAGAAGGGTCTAATACACAAAATTCTCTTGTTTTCTAGATATCACTGTCATCTCAAACACAGACACACACTAACTTGCCCAATTCAAGAAATGAAATAACATTAGAGTTCCAAGTGCCAGGCGGAGCCATTAGCAGCACCACCGAAGTTTCTGTCTTGACTGCACTGTCTCGTCCTCCCCTGGGAGAAATAATAGAACACCAAATCCAGCCACCAACGTCTGGCTTCCCAATGACAACAGATTCCCAACTCCCACAGATCCAAGGCCTCCAGAGAATTCACAAGGACAGGCCCATCCTCCCGAGTTAACCTTCGAAGGCAGGTGCTGAGGCAGGTCCCAGCAGCCTAGCTTTTAAAACATTTCTCTTAGAACATGGGCCGATACTCCTTGTCAAGTACAGGGGAGGAAAATGCAGAGAAAGAACCAGGAGCTAGAAAATGCTGCCTCTAAACACAAGTTAATGTTTTAGTTCAGAAAAGAAAAACATGGCTTTCAATTAAAAAGACAATGTCCTGATGTAAAATGACTCACAAAGCCTACTGATTTCGGCTGAATCACACCCTGGCTGTGATCTACTTATACTTCTCTCTGTGCCCTAATTCCCACCCAAAAGAGAACTTTCCGTGGAGTAGTATTTACATTTCATCCAATGGTTGATGTAATAAATAATTCTCATTATATACTCAATTTGCTGTTAAACCTGTTGGTTGGGTTGTAGACATTGTTAACTCCCCAAAACAGGAAAGATCTAAATATCACTCATGCTTGGCTGTGGATGCACTTGGCCCATCAGAGGTGTGTCTGGACAAGCAGACGTGCGACTGACTCCCCGTGTTCTCCCACTGCCCCTCATTCCAGAACTACAGAAACTGAAATAAAGGGGCCGTGTGTGAGACAAAGGGGTTAAGAGCAGGACTCGGCGGCCTTTTCCCTGAATGAGGCAGACAGAGCTAGCCCAAAGCCCGGCTTTGCCATTACTACCTGAGAGACCTTGGAAAAAACCACCTGAACAAGCTGTGCCTCACTTTCCTCATCTGCAAGACAAATATTCTACCACCTACTTCCTACGGTTGTCGTGAGAATTAAGTTAACTGCAATGCACCTACACGCAGCACTTAGCTCACGGCAGGTGCCTGACGGGCGGCCGTGGCAGTGGCTAGTTAGTATCCCTGGTCCTATCCCCCTCCTCCGCCCTGTTGGAGATGTGACGACCAGTGACAGGAAAAAGGGATGATGCCGTGGAGAAAATAACTTACAGGGCAGGACATTATTGTAGCGATTCTTCCCTCTATTCTCAGCCAGTTCAGCCGCATATTTAGGTTGACTAATTCCAACAAGCTTCAGATCCTGAAAACAAAATACATGAGTTGTTCCTTTATTTAGACTTCAACTCTTACTCATACTGAGCACAGAGCAGGACAGAACGAAGTAGGAATTGTGAAATTGTGCCCCTAAAAGATATGCTGAGCCAGGTGCAGTGGCAGGCACCTGTAGCCCCAGCTACTTGGGAGGCTGAGGCAGGAGGATCGCTTGAATCCAGGGTTTGAGTCCAGCCTGGGCAACAACACCCTGTCTCTCTTTAAAAAAAAAAAAACTGGATTTCTAAACCCCAGTACCTGTAAGTGGGATTTTATTTAAAATGAGGTCACACGACAGTAGGGTGGGCCCTCAATTTAATATGAGCGGTGTCCTTATAGGAGGAAAAGAGACAAAGAGACGCCGAGGGGAGGTGGCCATGAGAGACGAGGGCAGGGAGCACGGTGTCACTCTGCAGGACCTCGGGAGGCCTGGAGCTACCTGGAGCTGCGTGGAGCGGAAGAAGTGAGGAAGGATCAGAGATTTAGAGGGTGTGGCCCTGCCGACACCTTGACTTTGGACTTCGGGCCTCTAGAACAGTGAGACAGTAAATTTCAGTTATTTTCAGCCACTGAGTTTGTGGTGCTCTGTTAAGGCAGCCCCAGGAAACTAATACAGAGGTTATACAATGGAAGAAAAAGGACAATCTTTGCCTTCCAGGAGCTTGCAACCTGGAGTGTGGACGGAGGTAACAAATGTTGCAACAAGGCAGAACTAAACAAATGCCGGATATTGTTAACAAGCAACATGCCAGGGATGAAACAAGGCAGTCTGAGGACACGGAATTCCACTCCTCCTGTGGGGTCTGAGAAAGCCCTTGCAGAAGGCCACATCTGTGCTGTGCTGAGTGCTGGATCAGAGGGGGAGAGCAGAGACTCGGGGCGGCACAGGAAGCACGAGAGTACTCGGACACCCCGAGCGAGGCTAGTCCCTGGACTGGCCGGGGACAGAGCGTGGGGTGCCCAGAGGCAGACACTGTCCCAGAAGTCCTTCCGCAGGGCTTCACGTGACCCCATGAGTCAGCTCGCAACACAGTCGTCAAGCCCTAGACCTCTACATGCCCCATCTGGCTTCTTTCCAGCTCACATAGTTTCCTAATTATCCCAGTTAACAGTCCCCTAACC
The DNA here is from genome assembly GCA_963574885.1 of Lepilemur ruficaudatus. NCBI lineage: Eukaryota > Metazoa > Chordata > Mammalia > Primates > Lepilemuridae > Lepilemur > Lepilemur ruficaudatus. The sequence goes on along the minus strand of CAUYRT010012122.1, from coordinate 4,880 downwards.
TGAATTCCCAGTTTCTATGTCAGTTTTCCCACTTTCAGGAAAAACACAATATGGACAGCCACGTACCTCATATTCCTCTGCGAACCCACAGTTGGAGTCAGCTTGCTGTTTCTTAAAGTAGGCCTCAAAATTCTCCACTCTGATTAACTTGGATCTAAGGAAACAAAACATTTGGATTTTTTTTACCTTCAATGAAGTTCATACTCAAAAGAACTAAATACAAGTTATAAAGAAAAGTAAAGAGGTTACTCACTTTTTAGGTCTTCATCATAGAAAGGAAAAGAAAAAAAATAAGCCATTAGAAAGACTCATTCTCCAGAGAGGACAGTAAACATCTTCCCCAAAGAACAATAATTTGGGGGTATGGGGGTCAGGGTCACTTTATTTACAAACCACTAAAGTGCAAATCAGGAAATCTGATTTCTAGATGCTATTGTGCAACTGACCGGCTCTGTGACTTTAAGTAATAAGTTATTCTCTCCCACTAAATCTTGATAATCCATTTGATTATTTTAATCACAAAATATACATTTATTGGTAGAACAGAAGAACATGACAAAGCAGCTAGCTTCAGGAGACTAATAAAACATAGATTCCCTGCAGAAAACAGAGCAGCAACCAAGAACTTCGAGACAATCACGGTCAAATGGGTCAATCAAGAAAAATGACAGCAAGTTCCATCAGAAATTCCCTAGATAGTCACTGAACAGATTGAGGGATTGAATGTCTTAAAATAAAGCTCATAGCTCGAGAGACTTACTTAATTTGAGAAAAGGAGACTTCATTGTTCTTTGCGTCTTTCCTGTTTTGAAAGAAAAGAGACCCCTTAGAACAAAAACGTTCATTCTACGCTTCTCTCCTTCGTGTATCTACAAATGCCTTTTCTCCAGGCATCAGTTCGTATCTGACGCTAAATCCTGCCCACTAACACTAAGCTTAATGTTCCAAGCAGCAAACGCTGACTACAGATCCGCGAAGTTATTTCCTTTAACACTATCCTAAAAGTATGAAAAAATCAAAAAACTCAAACAACTTTTAGGAATTTCCTTGCAAATATATATCAGCAGAATTACCTTACTGTAAAGCAAGCCTCAGTATTTCCTGCTCTGTTTTTGACAATGGTTTTCTGAAAAATTAATGCAATAAGCCAAAAAATGGAGCCCAAATCAGATCCGGTGCAGGTAAGTTGGTCAGGCACCTGCACTCTCCCGCATCATTGACTAAACTCCACATTGGTGTTTAAAAAACTCTTTCCAGAAGGCGATCCGGTCGTATGTATCAAAATTGAAAACAGGCAACCCCACTGACCCAGCAATTGCCCAGCTTGGAATCTGACCTAAGGAAATAATCATGAATGTGCCCAAAGATTTAGGCACAAGGATAAGTAACCATAGCAAAACAAACAAAAAAACCCTGAAAACTGAAAATATCCAGGAAATTGGTTAAATAAATGGATGGCACTTCCACCCAGTTGAACACTCGGTAGCCACTTAAAATGATGATGAAATGAAGCTGCCCACAATGTCCCAAGTGAATAAAGCAGGCTAGACACCAACATGTCTGATTGCATTTGTGAGTGAGTTCTATAATCACATCAAAATATTAAGAGTAGTTTTGTGTGTATGCTACAGTTATGGATTACTATTTATTTTTGTCCTTTTCTGAACTTTTTACCGTCACTATGTATTATTTTTATTTTTAACAAAAAAAAATAAAGCTGTTTTATCCAGCCACTGAACTCCCCCCTCCCCGTTTCCACCCTGCAAAAATCAGAACCTAATATTAATATAAAAGCTGTGCAAAGTGTCTTCTTTATTCAGTGCTCCTCAGCTTCACGAGTTAGGCACAATTATCATCCCCATATCGTCGGTGAGGACGTAAAGGCTAAGCTTCCTAACAGCTAGCTGTAGACGAGGCTGTGTTCAAACTTAGCTAACCCTGAAGTGAAGTCTCTTAAAACACACTATGAAGAGGGTCGTGAATGAGAATGCACCCTTCAAAGGAGCGTCACACTCCGCAGCGTTTACCAATGGCCTGTGTGGTGGCCATGATGACGGCTTTAAAGTCCCCCGCTGGAGTACAGATGACACGGTATTGGCCAGATGGTGAGCACTGCGGGTGACGGGAACACGGCGCTCATCATACTATTCCTTCCCATTTGGGGAAAGTCTGAAATTTTCCATAATGAAGGGCTTCCTTAATAAAAAGTAAGGTATTATTATGAACATAAGAAGTATCACCTTTTCTTTCTCCAGAAGATGAAGCCTCCCACGGCCACAATAACCAGGGCACCGAAGATACATCCAAACACCGCTCCACAGATGACACCTGGGAAAAGTCCAAATGGGAGACGCTGCAAGAGGTGCTCACGCAGGACCCTGCGCTGCAGTGACAACCAGCCCGGCCCTCACACCACAGGGTTAGGGGGTCTGGGGGGATGGTCTCGAGAAAGTCGCTATTCCTCTCCAGTTTCCTCAAGTACGGATTTCGGGAACTGGGCTAGATCAGTTATTTTCTTGCCACCTCTGACTTTTTGAGACCAGCATCCCCATACAAATGAGCAGAGGTGCCTATAGCACCACGCTCAGGCAATATGAAATCCATTGTTTACTGGGGAGGGGTGTGGGGACTCCCTAAACTTTGCTTCTGGGGCAGGAATTCTCTCCTACACCCAACAACTACACCCAACATAAACTAACACACCAGCTGGTCCATTTGTCTCAGGCCTAAGACAGGCGATGTACCCCCACGGGTCCCTGACCTAAGTATCACTTAGGTCTGTGTGACAAAGCTAGGAGCACTTGACAAGGAGTCCAAGACCACAATTTCTGCCTTTAAAGCAACCGTGTGACCCAGGGCAAGTTACTCCCCCTCTCTGGGCCTTAACAGCCTTATTTCTGAAAGGAGCTTGGACAGACAAGTTCTATGGCTCCTTCTGATGCTAATATTCAAGGATTCTATGTACTATGTCACACTATGTGCCTGGAATATGGGCGTGTAAGTGACCACCCTGAGACAATGGAACTGAATAACCTCTGCAGACTGGAAGGCAAATGGCACTCAGAGAAGGAGAGTGTGGGCACTGGACTGTGGGACCTCAGAGGAGGAAGCTGAACGAGCCCGAAAGCCCAGGGACATCTCAAGTCCTGGGAGGGAGACCACACCAGCCCTCCCAGGGCGCTGAGGGAGGTATGTGGACAGCCGGCCTTCTGTGGACACCTGGAGCAAAAACCCACTAAATTGGGTTCTCCCTCTACCTGGATCCTGGGGCAAGAAAACGGCATCTGAGTAGCGACTGAAGGACACATAGCTCTCAGCCCCATCGATGAGCCCGTTGTTTTGAGGGTGAAAGGTAATGTTGGTGAAGCCAGCCACACAAGCCCTGTGGGTGACAAAGAGCAGAAAGCGGCAGCTGAGACATGTCTGGCGCCCCACTCCCGAGGCTCAGCCCCCAGAGAACAGGGATGGGAAGACGTTACCGGTAGGAGCCCAGAGGTTCCAGCTTCCCATTGTAATAGCCAAGTGTGGTCGACTCATTCCCAACGTCAATTTCGTATTTCGAGACTTCAGACGAGCCCTGAGAATGTCCCTTTTCTTCTGTTCTGATGAGGTATGTCACATAAGTGTCTGAGGCTCCCTTTTTGAAATCTTCATATGTATATTTCAAGACGTCTGCAGAAGGGTGATCAGCTGAGAAAGGCACACAGAAGGAAAATCATGAGAAAGTGATGGCTGAGAGAGGGTTAAGTCTCCCACATCCAAATAACCACATGGCGCTGGGTGGTAACGGCGTCACGACCCTCTCTGAAGTATCACTCTGTGCCAATTCTAAGTGCTTTACCTACACTAACTCATTCATCCCCACAAATCTCACTGCCTAAGCTTATCCCCATTTTACAGATGAGAAAATGAAGGCACAGAAAGCTAACAGGCCCTGGCCCAAGGTCACACCACCTACAAGGTGGAGCTGCATTTCCAACCCAGAGTGTGTGGCTCGGAGCCTGTGGTGTCACCCACCCCAGGCTGGCACCGGGCAGTCTCGTCACCTCCCTCAATGCGATGTGTTGAAAACCATCACAGCAAAATGACAAAGAGCTTGAAACAGACCCAAAATAAAAAGACAGAAAGGGAGAGGGATCTTAACCTCACTTTTTGAAACTTTGCCACGGGTTATTATACAAGCATATTTCTACCCTCTAGGATCCCAGTTCTGCCGGTGCGTCTGGTCTCCACCCTCCTCAAGGAGACAACACCACAGGAAGAGAGACTGGGCAGGGGGGACACTGCATTACTCACATTTCGTTTAGGGAATCCCCAAAACAACAAAATCTGACGTTTTAAATCTAGGCCTTATGCAAAGCACTCACAAGTAGCTACCAAAGACACTCAATTATTCCCTTCTTACCACCAAGGAATGCAACAAAGCCCTTTAAGGAAAAGCAGCCTTTAATCCACCTCCTTTCTCAACTACCAGGATGCTCTTTACAAGTTCCCGCTAACAAACCAAACCCTTTTCTGTTTTTTTCCCAAGATAAAGTCATCCCCTGAGGATGATGGGTGAGAGAGAGTGAGACAGAGAGAGAGAGAGAGACAGAGAGAGAGAGAGAGACAGAGAGAGAGAGTAAGTTCATTAAGACTAAAAGGCCTTATGATGTAAAAGAGAAGAAAAACCTAGCTCACAGGCCACAGGCCAAATCCGGCCACCCCCTGTTGTGGTAAATACCAAATGGGAATGGCCCCGCTCATTCTCTAGGTACCGTCTATGACTTCTTTCACACTACAGTGGAGTTGAGTAGTGTGACAGAGGCTGTAGGGCCTGCAAAAATTAAAATATTTGCTCTCTGGCCCTGCAGAGCAAGCGTATCGGCCATCAGCCTAAC